>SJYC01117935.1:0-10718 GCA_006408675.1 Madoqua kirkii | reverse complement strand
TCAAATTGTGTGGTAGTTTGAGCATTCTTTGGCATTGCCTTTCTTTGGGATTGGAATGAAAACTGACCTTTTCCAGTCCTGTGGCCACTGCTGAGTTTTCCAAATTTGCTGGCATATTGAGTGTAGCACTTTCATAGCATCATCTTTCAGAATTTGAAATAGCTCAACTGGAATTCCATCACCTCCACTATCTTTGTTTGTAGTGATGCTTTCTAAGGCCCACTTGACTTCACGTTCCAGAATGTCTGGCTCTAGATGAGTGATCACACCATCGTGATTATCTTGGTCATGAAGATCTTCTTTATACAGTTCTTCTGTGTATTCTTGCCACCTCTTCTTAATATCTTCTTCTGTTAGATCCATACCATTTCTGTCCTTTATCAAGCCCATCTTTGCCCATAATGAATTTCCTACCATGTGCCAGGGACTACTATCCTAGAAGATACACACTGACAAAGGCGAAGGTCTGGTCTTCAAATCTCTTACTCTAAAGATGAAGAACTAATGAGACAAACTTGGGGAATATCAGCAAAAAACACATGGTCAGAATTGAACTGCACAACTGACAGGACCCTCAAAGCTCTCAAGGTCGACTGTCTAATTGGTTACTGAGTGACTAGAGGTAGAGAGCATAAGTGATACAGGGCTCAGAGGTGGGTTGAGTAAGCTGGAAGGATGTGTATAGCACTGGATGAGAGGATAGACTGGACCTTCAGGACAAGAAGGCCCAGAGCTGGGATGCTCTTGAGAGGAGGGGCTGTGAACAGACTGTTGGTCAGAGGCTGGTGAAGAGGAAGAGGAAGAAGTGTGCACAGGGGTGTTGGGGTCAATTTTCAGAGGGCCCGGGACACCAGGTGTGGGTGTCTGGACTTTGTCCTTGGACAGTGAGGGGTGACTCAGAAAGCAGAAGTTTCTGTAGATGATTCTAAAACTGGAGGCAGAGGGTAGGAACTAATAGAAAGTGGGGACAAGGCAATGAGCCAGAAGACATCCCAGGCCAGTGAAGACAGCGGTGTGGATTAGGACTGTGGACGTGGGCGGGAGACACGGACGGGGACGTTCAAGGGAAGGCTGGCAGGCCTTTAGGGCTGAGGGATGGCAGGACAGCCTGCACTGCACCCTTTGTAATGCCACTGCCCCAGGAGGACTCAGAGTCCCCAGGGGCCGGAGAGGAAGCACATTTTTGACCAGGGTTTCAGGAGTTTTGTGGCTAGCCATAGACTGGTACCCAGGGCAGGGATGGAGTCAAGGAGAGGGGTGGCCTCTTCTATTCTCTGGGACAACAATACTCTTCAGCCAGCCATTTTCTATGATTGAAATGAGGGCCTTTCTCCTGCCAGTCCCTCACCCACAGGAAATCTGGGTCCCTCAGAAGCCTGCAGCTGTGACTACAGTCTGTTCAATATCTAAGGGCATATTTAACTCAGGCCCCCTGGGGCCTCTCAGGAGACGACCACGGCAGCCAAGCACTGCTCATTCAACCAGTCGACATGGTTCATGAGCACCCACTCCGTGCCAGGCAGGTGCTGAATGCTGAGGATACGGAGGTGAGTGAGACAGGCTATAACTGCAAGGCAGCCGGACACCTGCCAGTCAAGGTCTGTGCCAGGTGTCACATAAGCCAAAGATGGGGCTGGAACAGTCAGTGGGAAGTTTAAGAAAAGGCTCCATCATGGAGTCGGTGATGTTGAATAGATTCTTGAAGGAAGGGGAAGGGCTTGTCAGGTGGACAGAGGTAGGAGGAAAGTGGATCACGTACCAGGAGATGCCCATGTGCCCAGACCGGAAGCAGCCAGGACAGTGCCTCTGGGGAACTGCCAGTCCTGGGTCAGCCGCAGGCCGCCGTGAAAGCATAAGGGATCGGAGAGAGGAACAAGGCTCAGGAATAGAGAATAACCACAGGCACCCCAACAAGTACATCAGGGTTATTCTGCAGATCCAGGGAAGCCCCTGGAGCACAGATGTGGCCACTTGTTCTTGGACCTGCCTCTGGGAGATTTCCCCCCTGTCCAGCTGAGCTCTGGAGTCCAGGGAAGGCCCAGGTGGCGGAGGGATAAAACCCTGTCTGTATAACTCCTGTCCTGCCAGGCAGACTCCCACTGCAGACTTTGCACTGTCTGCTTCCTCCACTTAGAATGTTCTTCGGGTGAAGTGACTTGGAAAAGAGAAGTTTCCAAGAAAACATGATGCTAACACTAGCAGGAGAGGGTAGGAACCTGTAGGAGGTGGAGACAGAAGATACCCCAGGCCAAAGTGTGAATTCAGGGATGTGGATTAGAACTGTGGGAGGGAGAGGAGGGCAGGAACCTTCAAGGGAAGACAGGGAGGGCCCCTCCCCTATCATTGATTTCCCCACCCCCTCTGCTATTTGACAGCACTCATCATCGCTCACACAATATATTTGTTTATCACATCTATTTTGTTGTTATCTGTTTGCTAGAATACAAGCACCAGGAGGCAAAGATCTTTACTTCCTTCGTTCCCAGGCTTATCCCAGTACAGTACCTAGAATAGTGCCGGCAGACGCCCCTGCTCCATAACTGTCTGTGGAATCCGTGAATGAGAGAACGAATGAATGAAGGCAGAAACTATGTAATCCCAATGCGCAACACAGAACTTGGCAATAAGAACAGCTGTGATGATTAGGAGAAAGATGTAAGGAAGGAAGGGGCCAAGAAGTGAGTGCACCCGGGTTTCCAAGGCAAACCCTCAAGGCGGGGTTTGCACCCCAGCGTGGCGCCGACCCCCACCCCGGCCCAGCGGGGCACTTGGCAGGGCCAGAGGAGAACGTGCCACTCGGAGAATCAAGGCTTCCTTGGCGGGGCCGCCCTGCCAGGCTGCCCAGTCTTGCGTCCCGGAAAAGCCCCTCCACCCCCGACATGCTGGCCCAGCGGGTCCAAGCTCTGGCACAATGGCTCGCAGGAAGGCCGCGGCTGCAGAAGCCTGGGCGGGGCTTTCAAGGAAGGGGTCCCCGCCTCGGGGCCTCCTCCTGATCCCGCCCAGAGAAGAGAATGAACTTGGGGCGCCCACACTGTCCTCAACAGCTGGGGACACCCCTCCGCAGGTCTCTTCCGGACCCCAGGGACCTCTTACATAGGGCCCCAAGCCCTGGAAATATCGCCATGTTCCGGTCCGGTCCCCTTTTGTAACTTTAGAATTACATTGTTTTAATTTAGATAAATTGAAATCTTTATAAATTAAACAGAAATGTAAGAAGAGACTTGGGGTGTGAATACAAAGGACTCAGCTCTATCTGAAATGATATTCTTTACAGAAGAAAATGATTGGATGCAAAGGTGAAAAAAATATTAGCTTAATATGAGAGCTGCTTATATAATTTTTCACTTTTCTGTAACTTTAAAATATCTCAAGATTCAAAATAAAGTAAACATAAAGAAGAGCAACAAGATCCATATTTTCTTTTCCCTGATGACTCCTTGGAGGTTTGCTGAATTAATGAATGTCCTGGATTCCAGCCTTGGCACCGCTGTTTCACCAGTCCGGAGATCAAGGTCGTGCCCCACCCCCATCCCTACCCACCTCGCCTCAGACAGTTTTGTGGGTAGAAGAGATTTGTGAGGGGCCTAGGGTATAGGAAGGGTGGAGGGGGGAGGCCAAGGCACTCCCCTGCAGTCTCCCACGTCTCCCCACACAGAGAACTGTCCTGTTGTTCCCACAGAAAGGGCATGCTTACTTTCTTGCATGTTTTATTTTCTGCCTCTGAGCTAGAGGTCAATTGTTGCCACATGAATTAGAGGACAGAGGAGTTGGCTGAACAGAAAACGCCAGCTCAGAGGTGGACTCTGCCAGGAGGGGTCCAGCCAGAGTCACCTGGTAACTCAGGTCTGTTTCTGTTGCTGGAATCTCGGAGTGGGGATTTATGAGGGTGCTCATGGACTTCTAGGACACACTGAATCCCAGCACCTCTAAATAGCACCCTCCGGGTCTCAAGAAAACACATGAAAAATTTGCAGATTCCTGTTTATCCACCATCCAATGAAAGTACAAACCATAGGTTTTTTCTTGCTTTTGTGAGGGAGAAATCTTTTCTTTTCTTTTTTTATCATGTTCTGAGCATCTCAAAATTCCTGATGGAGGCCCACTTCCTGGCTTGTGAACAGCCACTTTCTTGCTTCATGGCAGACAGAAGCAGCTCTGGTATCCCCTGCTTGTCTATAATGGCACTGATCCTATTATGGGGGCTGTACCATCATGACCGCTCTAAACCTAATTACCTCCCAAAGGCCTTACCTCCTATCACACTGGAAATTAGGGCATCCACATATGAATTTGGGGGGACATAAACATTCAGTCCATAACAGATGGGAAGTGACTTGGTAGCCAACCCTCATGGGGACATAAAAACCTCATCTGACTGATGCATATGAAGCCTTCCTTCAAACTTCCCCAATGGCTGGGCTGGACACTCACTACCTCCATCCACCAGACAAAGTTCTTCTCTCTGATGTGTACTAAATCTGGCCTTTATCCACAAGGCATCCATTCCCATATTTATAGACCCAGTCTTACTTTCTCTAGGTTAAATGCCCTGGTTCCTTCCATACAGTCTCCTATTCTCTGATTGACCAGGTCTATGCAATGTGAATGATGCTTTCAGAGTACTCTGAAATGCCAGAAGATTATTAAGTGATCAATCCACTAGCCATGGAAATGATGGCTTAAGATAAACCAAGCTATTAAATCACTCAGAGCTATTTATTTCCTGGTCAGCTGGGTTGGTTAAAGATAGAGTGACCGCAAAGAATTATTTAATTTGCGACCCACATTGGACTCAGAAACTTCAGGACTTATTTACAGGAGTATTCATCAAATTACTTTCCATGAAAGCCAGGAGGATGCAAAACTAGTCATTTATTTCTAAGGAAAGAGGGTTGAGATGCAGGATAAAACATTTTGGTTAAGAATGGCTAAAGAAGTTGGAAAGGAGTTGAGGGAGGCCAAAAAGTCACCTGAGCAGAACAGAGTCAGAGCATTCGATTTAATTCTGCCGCATTTTGTGAGCATCCGCTTATAATAGCCACCATGCTTGGGTCTGGGACAGACAAGGGGTTCAAGGTCCTGCCTTCTATGTTCCCCCACTACCGTACTATGCTGACTGTTGGAACGCAGACACGAACAAGGTGCAGAAACGGAGGAAGGAGTAACATTTCTGCAGGGGAACAGTCTAAAGAAGGTGAGCAAATAAAGGGTGGCCCTGATTAATGGAAAAGCATGGAAACAAACCAAAAGCTCATACAGAATAAATGACCTCCTTTTGCAGAGGCAGGAGACTAAACTTGTTAGGTACCCCTTAAAATTCCAAATGAACCACAGGCGTGTTTATGCTGGGAGGAATAATCTACCAGGGAGAGAAAAAAACAATCCTAGAAAAGTCCCAAGTTGGCTCATTTGCCTCACCTGCACCTCTGGCCCTGTCACAACTGCTTTCTGCTGGACCAGACCCTGCTCGTGTGCACACTGCCACTAGCATTCTAAGATAACCCTCTCCCCAAGGGTCCTTTCGAAAGCTTTGGCCCTTATGTCACCTCCAAGAACTCATGGTAGTTTTCCCAACCCCTTTGCAAAACTGTTTGACATACATGATCTTGAAACCAAATGGCAGGTCAGGTTCAGAGAAATTCCAGTGTATTGATCTTCCCTGTGAGGATTAGAATTGTCTGCCCTTTGGGGCAACAAGTGCTTTCACCCTTGAGAGGGGACTGTCCTCTGTAGTAGCTTTCCCTCATCACAATAGTCCCACCTGCCTGACAGCACACCTGTCAGAGCTCCCAGGTCCTGACAGCTGCTCGGAGCTCCCACGGCCACCACCATGCCCAGGCAAACCAAAGGTGCTCGCTTGTGTACCCAGAGCATGATTCTGCTCAGCTCTGCAAAGACATTACCTTTACCAGCACTCACAGGCCAATTACGGTACATCTTGCTTTAATAAGACATTAATGCCAAACAATAACAAAGGATTAACTTAAGCAAATAGAGAAGCCCACAAGCTCCAATGCGCCATGTGTCAGATTGATTTGCCTCCTCTGGGGCCAGGGCTGGGTCCCAGAGGCCACAGGGTAGGTTAAGGGAGTTGTATCTTTTAAGGATGACTTCTGAGGGGAGGTGTGCCAGGGAGGGAAAGAGAAGGGATTGTTTGCAGGGCTGGAGCAGCAACTGCAGCTTTTATGCACCCAGGGATTTGTCTGCTAGAGTAAGTTCGAAGTTGGCCATGAGGCGGTTTCAGCCAGGGGCATGTGGGGCAGGGCCAGAGGCCTGACCTCTGTGGGGAGAAATGTCTCCTTCTGGTCTTTGGGCAGAAAGATACACAGAGAATGTCAAGCAAATGAATATGATCTTACGGCCTCATTGTAAACTCTTGACAGAGGGTAAAAGGTGCTAACCTCCCCTTGCATCTTCTACACTACTTAGAATATTCAGCTCTTAGAAGCTACTCAGTGAATCAATATTTGTTAAACAAATGAACTAATCTGTTTCCTCCCTGCTAGAATTCCCCATCTGGAAAGGGAAGCAAGTTTTGGGTGAGTCACAAATATTCCGATTGTTGTATCCAAGACCCTCCATTTCCATATTGTCTCTAGTTCAAGGAATTTGCTGAGAAACATAAGCACAGCAAGGCTTTGCTTTACAAAGAGACAATGCTCTCGAAAAGTTGAGTGTTAAGTCAGATTTTTGGAAAACAATAAGTAGTTTAAACGCACAGTGGGAATTGGCTATTTTAGGAATGCTGTGAATTTGTATAGAAAGTAATGTTAAATTATCTTAAGGTGAAATCAAGCTAAGCCACAGAAATTAGGCACACACATGGATGTATGCTCACTACATCCTCCCACATCTTTCTTTAACTGTTCCTAAGGGACCAATCTTAAATAAAAATTACATTACATTATTATAAAATTACATT
This sequence comes from Madoqua kirkii, assembly GCA_006408675.1. Taxonomy (NCBI): domain Eukaryota; kingdom Metazoa; phylum Chordata; class Mammalia; order Artiodactyla; family Bovidae; genus Madoqua; species Madoqua kirkii. Next base: position 3,796 of record SJYC01117935.1, on the reverse strand, counting down.
ACAAAACTCAGTGGGACTATTGCTCTTTAAAGTACAAACAAGTGATAGGAATTCTCCTTATCTTCCAGGATTATGGCCACTGATTCCCAGTAGGGGAAGAGGGGAAAATAGACTGGTACATCACTGATCACCAGTTGGCTGATCAGCTTCTGGGAAGCCAGTGAGTCACACTGTGGCCCCTGTAGGCAAGTCATATGTACTCCTCATCAAAGACCATGAATCTGCTCTCAGTAGGAGAGGGTGGGACCCTTGCAGACCTCTGGACAGACGCAGTCTGGATTGTGGGAATGGAATAGGAAATGAACAGGCATGGAGGGGACCAATCTCAAACCCCAAACAAGTTCCTTTAACTGGTCTTTGTGATCTCAGCTGCAGAAAGCAAAAGCACTAAGGGCTCTTTCAGTGGGGTACAGTGTATAGGGCTGGATGGGCTTCTCACCAGCAACCAGATCTCTTCCTCTAGAGGTGAGGGAAGTGCTGCGGGGCTTGGTGAGTGTGATAAACTAAATTATTCTTCCCTGAAGGAGGATTTTAAAGTAATGCTGAGCCATCCCACATGCTTTAGACAAAGAAATGTGAGCAGAAGTGACCTGGATCATTTCCAGGTAAAGGCTGTAACAGTCAGCATCCATGGTCACCATAGAGTTCCCAATAGTGACTGCGGTATCAACCTAGATCCCAGAGGGACCATGACACAGGGAAGAGCCCCAGTCGACCGGTGCTAAATTCACAGAATGAGCAAGAAATCAACATCTGATGTCTTAAACCACTGAGGTTTAATAAGTCACTGTTTATTATCACAGCGTAACCTTGCCTATGTAGATAGGTGTGTACGTAGATACAGATGGGGCGAGCATGAACCCTGTGAGAAGATTCCATAGAACCAAAGGACACGAGGAACTGGGCCAGCCCCTCAGGGAGGTGGGGATGGAAGATGAGTGTGCATATCCCAAGTTACTCCTGAGCCCCGAGGAACCAGGCCTCAGGGATATGAGGGCAGGCTTGTCTCGTCTCTGAGAGATTAAGATAACATTCAATGGAACCTTGTTAATAGTTCTCCCCAAGTGAACAGAATTTTCCTTTCTGCACTCTGACCTTTCCCAGCTGTCCATCCCTATCTGTGGATTAAGCATGAAGTAATACCCAGTCCCGTGGTTCTGTCTCTCAAAACAAGCTGTGTTCCAGATGCTGATCACGTGAAGCCCTGCTCGGAAGAGGAGCCGAACTTGCAAGAAATATGTAGGAGCAAGACATTGCAGAACCGAATGATAAACTCTGCAGCCCTTGTTTTGGTTTTGAGTGTGGCAGAATATACATTATGTAAAATGTACTATCTTTACCATTTTTAAGCATCTGGTTTGGTGGCATGAAGTTCATTCAGGTTTTTGTGTGACCATCAGCATCATCATGATCATACCGTCATTCCCAGACCTCTTTTCATTTTGCGAACAGAAGCTCTGAACCCATTAAACTCCCCATCTCCCTCCTTCTACCCCTGGCAACCACCATTCTACTTTCTCTCTCTGTGGTTTTGACTACTCTAGGTATCCGCCATCTCTTTGCCTCAGGTTGAAGAACAGTCGTCTTCATATCTCTTTAACCACAAATTCCAATCAGTTAAAGAAGTTGGCATACACACCACTAATGTGTCTATCATCATTCATTTATACTAATACATTTGTATCACTCTACTAATGCATTAGGTATATTTTTAAACATATAGAAAGCAGTAGAACTTTAAGTTCTTCTTTCTAAGAAAATATTTTACATTGAAAAAAATTCAGACTGACAGAAAAGTTGCAAAAATAGTACAGAGAGTTCCCATATTCCCTTCTCTCAGTTTCTCCTAATGCTACTATTTCACACAATCGCAAGAGCTATCAAAACTAAGATAGCAACAGGGGTACAATACCCATAGCTGAACTACAGACTTTATTTGGATTTTCACTAGCTTTTTCCACTAAAATGCTTTTTCCTCTCCTGGGATCTAGTCTAGGACCTCACATTGCACTTACTCATCCTGATTCCTTCATCTCCTGGTCCAGTTTGTGACAGTTTCTATCTTTCTTTGTCTTTCATGACAAAGACATTTTGTAGAATTTCCCACAATTTGAGTTTGCATGAGATCTTTTGATGTTTAAATTAGTTACACATTTTTGGCAGAGACACTAATATGCCCTTTTCAACATGACGTATCAAGGGGCTCTGTCAGATCCATACATCTTACTCCTGGTAATGTTCACATTGACCAGTTACTTTGGTGGGGTTGTCCCACTGTCAAGCTATGATTTTTCCCTCTGTAAATGATAAATATCTTGGGAGAGACACTCTGAAGCAAAGTGAAGTCACTCAGTTGTGTCTGACTCTTTGTGTCCTTGTGGACTGTAGCCTACCAGGCTCCTCAATCCACAGAATTCTCCAGGCAAGAAGACTGGAGTGGGTTGCCATTTCCTTCTCCAGGGGATCTTCCCGACCCAGGGGTCGAACCTGGGTCTCCTGCATTACAGGCAGATGCTTTATGTAAATATCCACTTTCTCCTGAAACTTTTGCCCACTGATGTTAGCATCTGTGTGGATCCTACCTGCAGTAGTTATTACTGTGATTTTCTAATGGTGACTTTTCTCTTTCCTTCATTCTTCCTACATTTATTATTTGGAATTCTTCCAAAAGGAAGGGCTGTCTTTTCATTGCCATTTATTTATATTTGATTATTTATTTCAATCAGAGCAAATTCATGCCTAGCACGTGGTGATAATCAAGCATTATTTCTTTATTTATTTAGTTAATTTCCCAAATTGCTCGGCTCTGGCTACTGGTAGTTCCTTCAAGTACTACCTGAAGTCCTACGTGCTCTACCCTTAAAAAGCAAAACCAAAAACAGACATGCTTCCAACATTTGGAAAGCATTTCCTTGCTCTCTGACTCCACAAGATGCTTCAGGCTCATCTTGCATTTTCCCTGCCCCAGGCCTGGAGTCAACCATTTCTTCAAAGAGGCCTGACTCCTTTGACTGGAGAATGGGCATCAGGTAAGTTCCCTGCTGCTAGAGCGTCCTCACTTCTAGGCTCTCTCAGCTGAGAGACTGGAAATAAATGTATATATACTAATATAGGGGTACACATTGTCCTCTGTTTTTTCTGTATCTATTTGTACATGTATTTAAAAAACATGAGTGCCCACCAACAAATGAATGGATCAACAAGATGTGATATAAACAGATAATGGAACATGATTCAGCCTTGAAAAGAAATGAAATTCTGATAAATGCTACAACAAGGATGAACTTAAAAAGCAATATGCTGAGTGAAATAAACAAGACCCAGAGAAGAAATTCTGCATGATTCCACTAACATGAGGCACCTAGAACAGTCTTATCCATATAATCAAGATTAACAGGGACTGGAGGGAGTGGGGAATGGAGGATTATTTCATGTTACAGCATTTCTGTTTGGGATGAGGCAAAAGTTCTGTAAATGGACAGTGGTTATGGTTGCATGACATTATAAATGTAGTTAATGTCACTGAATCTTACACTTAAAAATGATAAAAATGGTAAATTTTATGCCATATGTATTATACCACAAAAATAAACAAGAGTTTGTGCTGATACCTCTGAATCCAATCCAACACCGCAGAGTTCATTTGGGCCTTTTCCTGCCTTGTCTGTAACTTCTTCTCTGGCAGTGAGAGCACAGGCTTTCCTTATCTGTAATGTGTTTAGTTACTTGTTTGACCCAAGTATATCCATTTTCAGGACTGCTAATACAGACCCCCCCCCCCCCCCGCCCCCTTCCT
>SJYC01117933.1:0-10531 GCA_006408675.1 Madoqua kirkii | reverse complement strand
GGGGGTCATCTCAGTCCCTGTGACGATATCTTGACTGGCTCTAGAATACCACTCAGCCCCTCTGACTGTGCCCTGCCCAGGGCTAGCGATGCAGGGACAGACAGAGCACCGTGCTGAGGCTGCTCTGTGATCCCTCCATCCTTGCATTCACCCACCTCCCTCTCCATCTTCCATCCATGCACCATCCAGCTTCTCCCTCACTCCCTCCCTTCTCGCCTTCCTTCCTTCCTTCTTTTATCCACCTCCGTTCTACTTCCGTTCTTCCATCTGCTCATACCCCATCCATTCGTCCATCTGCCCATCTATCCGTCTCCCATTCACGTGCCACCCCCCACTTAGCCCTCTATCCCTCCTTCTTTTCTTCCTTCCACCCTTTCCCCATCCTGCATTCATTACCAAACGTCCATCCGTCCATCCAGCAGTGGTCGACAGACCACCTGCGATGCCAAGGTGCTGGGGGTCAGCCACGAGCCTGCTCTGTGCACTGGGATTCCCGGCGGGGAGGCAGACGCTTCAGAGGTTTCGATGGCGCTAAATGCTGCCAAGGAGATGAAACAGAGCCATGAGGTAGAGAGCTGCCGGGGTCTCCGAGGGGACCAGTGATCGCTCACGCTTCCGTGGTGAGTCCTGAGCCCATGGAGAAATGAGGCGCGAGCGGGGCACTGGAACCACTCTTGCCAGGGCCACCCCCTCCCCGGGCACAGCAGGGAATTATTCTGGGCTGTGTGTGTGTTCTGTGCACTGGGATTCCTGGCGGAGAGGCAGACGCTTCAGAGGTTTCGATGGCGCTAAATGCTGCCGAGGAGATGAAACAGAGCCATGAGGTAGAGAGCTGCCGGGGTCTCCGAGGGGACCAGTGATCGCTCACGCTTCCGTGGTGAGTCCTGAGCCCATGGAGAAATGAGGCGGGAGCGGGGCACCGGAACCACTCTTGCCAGGGCCACCCCCTCCCCGGGCACAGCAGGGAATTATTCTGGGCTGTGTGTGTGCTCAGTCGCTAAATCATGTTTGACCTTGTGACCCCACAGACTGTAGCCCTCCAGGCTCCTCTGCCCATGGGATTCTCCAGGCAAAAATACTGGAGTAGGGTACCATTTTCTCCTCCATCTAAATGCAATCACAAGCGTCCTTAGAAGAGAGAGAGAGACCAGTCAGAGGGAAAGATGATGTGACAGGGAGGCAGAGGCTGGAGGTGGAGGAGGGCCACGTGGGAGCTGAGGAGTGCAGGCGCCTCGGGAAGCTGGGGAGGACGCGCTTCTCCCCTGAAGCCTCTGGAAGGAACCACGCTGGGACATGGTGACCTCAGCCCAGTGAGACCCCTTCGGACTCCTGATCCATGGACCATAAGAGAATAATTTCATGTTGATTAGAGCACCGAGTTTGTGGTCACTTGTTTCAGTAGCAAGAGGAGATGGACTCAGCTGCTGAGACCTTCGAGTTAAACGCTGTTGGGGACAGGAAACTCACACTCAGAGAAACACCCTGATGCTGACTCACTGACCAAGGAGAAGGGGAACTACAGGGTGGGGGTGTCGGGGGCCTGAACCCAAGAGATGCAACTTAGCATCACCAGCAAAGGGACAGGCAGACGCCACATGTCCCCATGGGGTGTCCCAGCATCCCTTAGAGTGTTGGTGCCCCAGCTGAATCAGACCGTGGCCAGCCCAGATGGTGGCTGTCTCTTATACACATCTCTGTGTCTCCTTCACATGGCCTCCTCCCTGTATCTGCGTCTTTTTTCCCTGCTTATAAGGACACCAGTCACCTTGGATCGGGGTCCACCCGAATGGAGTACGATCTCATTGTAACTTGAGCGCACCTACTGAGACCCTACTTCCATAGCAGGTCACGTTCACAAGCGCGGGGCTCAGGGCTTCAGCCTAGACTTTGGAAGAGGGGACACTTTCAACCCATAGGTATCTTTTAGAGGTGACAGAGGATGAGATGGTTGGAAGGCATCATCAACTCAAGGTACATGAGTTTGAGCAAGCTTGGGGAGATGGTGAAGGACGGGAGGCCTGGCGTGCTGCGGTCCACGGGGTCGCAAAGAGCTGGACATGACTGAGCGACGGAACAGCAACGTGCTTCTAGACATTGTTCTGATTCTTCTGGCGTTCGATGGTCCTGTTGAGAATCTTTCTGTCCAGTTGCCCAGAAGATGTTTTCTTTACCTTTCAAGCCAGGTTATTTACCTGGCTACGTCCTGCTGCTGACCGTTCCGCGGCCAGTATGCCCATGCACACAGCATGTACTTTGATACACAGATGCACACCCTCAACAAAGTGTTTCAAGCTATTTCAGGAAAGCGTTCTTGAGCAATGGTTCTAATACTCTGATTGTTTTTGGGGGTCACCTTGCAGGGCTCCAATTATGAGCGTGTTTTAACTCTTTCCCTGCCTTTCACGGTTGCTTAATCTCTTCCCTATTTCTTCTCATCTGTTCACTTGTCCCCTTACTGTGATTCCATCTCTCTTCTCACCTCCCTCGTAAAGTCATCGCTTTGTTTCTGAAATGGTTTTGCCTTTCCCTCCATTTCTTCCCTGATTACATCGGTTCCCGTGTCACATTACGTGCTGTTTGCCCTCTTGGCCTGGATCGCGATCTTCCTTCGGAGCTGAAGTTCGTGTTGGAGATTCAGGTGCCGGGGTTGACGAATTAAGAAAGGGGCAACCAGGGTTCATCCGAGCGGAAAGTCCCACTCGCTCAAAGGTCCCTAACATCCAGCAGAGAAGCCAGATGGTCAATAAATGATTGGATAGAGATTTGAACCAAGATTTATGTGAGGTGGGAGGGGGTTTCAGGATTGGGAGCTCATGTACACCTGTGGCTGAGAAACAATGTACTGATCAAAACCGCAATGTTTGTTCTGCACCCAAGAATGAGGTTTCAGGGATTGGGGGAACCACACCTCATCTGGGCAGGGATTGGGGAGCCACACCTCCTTGGGGAGGGGATTGGGGAAGCCACACCTCCTCGTCGACCGAGGACCAGGGATGCTGTTAGTGTTGGGTGGGCGGGGCCATCCACCTCTACCTGCCCCCACGCTGAGTCCTCCCGAAGCCACAGCACCAGCTGGACTGAGCGGCGTGAGCCTCTCCACCTGCTGACTCCACGGCCAGTGTTCTTTCTCCTCAGCACTGCCACTGAGAACTGGGGCCCCGAACATGCCTGCACTGTCCGTTTTCTAGTTTAGAAATCTAGGTGGCAAATGGCACGTTGTTACAATGTGGGATTCCTCATTCTAGCAAATTCGACCCAGTGAACTTCAACCCGCACACTTCCAAGGACGGGGAGCTCACCATCTCCGGGGCCACGGGTGCCCATGGCCACTTGCCCCACTGGGAGTCTGTCTTCCTGCAGCCCCCACGGCCCTACCGTGCCCACCACCCACCTCTGCACGCGCGGGTCCCGCAGAGAGCCACCCGCCCTCTTGCCTGGTCTTTGTCATCATCTGACTCCCTTTCCTGCCCTTGGGTCCTCAACTCCCCTGAGACTGGACCCTGCCAGGCCAAGTTGCCTCCAGGGAGCCCCGTCAGCCTTGTTTGTGGCAGAAAAGGTCAGCTGGCTCTCGAGAAATGTCAGAGACGAGTCCGAGCTGGCCGGAGGCAAGGCCCCGCGAGGCACTGTCACTCTCGAGTCTCTTTCCTTAATCAGTCGAGGAGAAAAACAAGCAGCGAGCAGTTTCCCACGGCAACCACTGGTGACAGAGCGGCTTCTCCCAGTCCGGCTGGCCCCGAGGGGGCGAGCTTGGCCAGTGGCTGCTGACCCTGGCCCCAGCGGCAAGTGCCGTGTCCTGGGGTGTCACCCCCAGGCACCCCGGCTTGGCTTGGGAGGCTGGACAGCTGCTGTGGGCACAGCCCATTGGCTCCATCTGCGCCAAGAGGCTCGCGGAGCAGATGGGGAAACAGCCTGGCAGAGGGGCAGACGCTCAGAGTGGGTGCTGGGAAGGGTGCTGGTCCCCTTTATTTTTGTGGGATCTTGGCTCCTCGACCAGGGGTCAGACCCTTGGCAGTGAAAGCAAGGTAACTTCTGACAAGTCACCCGAACTCCAAGCTTCTGTGTTCACTGCGTCCACCAGCCTCCCATCCCTCCTCTGTCCCTTCACCCAGCCCCCTGCCCCTCCACCCACTCAGCTCCCTGCTCACTCATCCATCCCCCCACAAACCAGCTGAACATGCTTTTCCCCACATTTCCTCCAGTTCATCTACCTGCCTCTCCATCCACCTCCTGGTGGCTCATCCAGCCACACGCCCCTCAGTCTGCCCACCACCACTGACCCAGCACGCACCAGCCTCCTCCACCGGCTCCCCGAAGGGCTACACACCCAGCTGCCCCTCCTCCATCCGCAGCCTCCCTCCCCATCACGCACCCACTCACTCACCTCCTACACACACACCTGCTCCCCCACGCCCCACCCACCTGCCCTACTGCCCACTCACCCCCACACTCGTGAGACTTGTATCCACTCACACACACCCCTGCTGTGACATCCACTCGCCAAGCCGTCTCTTCACCACATCACAGCCCCTCACCAACCAAGTTACCCGAACATCACAGAGCAGTGGTGGGATCTTAGAAGGCTTGTCTGCAGACTCTGATTCAGTTTTGAGATTTTTGTCATCCGATTGGCATCTTCTGAGTACCTGGGATGTGTGGTCTTACCAGGAAGGCTATGCTCCTCGTGGAGGTTTTGATAAATGCAAAATTCTGTAGAGCTTCTGGGCCAGAGTTTGTGAGTGTGCATCAGAGGACAGGGATGGGAATCTAAGGGGTCAAGGGCTGAGGACTGGACTCTGAGTTCTGAAGTCCTCGTACATACTCTGCAAGTTCCCTCTGTGCAGATGGAAGGATCATCAAAGCACCAAAGCAACCTAGAGTTGGAGGGGCTGGTATCTTGCAACCTCGGATCAGCAGGATAATGGCCTCCAAAGCTCTTGGTTGTTTGCTTAGTCAATAAGGAATTTAAACTCAAAAGTGTATTAAGAATCAAGTATCAGTTCAGTTCAGTTACTCAGTAGTGTCCAGCTCCCTGCAGCCCCATGGGCTGCAGCACGCCAGCCCTCCCTGTCCATCGCCAACTCCTGGAGTTTACTCAAACTCATGTCCATTGAGTCGGTGATGCCATCCAACCATCTCATCCTCTGTTGCCCCCTTCTGCCATCAATCTTTCCCAGCATCAGGGTCTTTCCCAACAAGTCAGCTCTTCATATCAGGTGGCCAAAGTATTGGAGTTTCAGCTTCAACATCAGTCCTTCCAATGAACATTCAGGACTGATGTCCTTTAGGACGGACTGGTTGGATCTCCTTGCAGTCCAAGGGACTCTCAAGACTCTTCTCCAACACCATAGTTCAAAAGCATCAATTCCTCAGCACTCAGCTTTCTTTATGGTCCAACTCTCACATCCATACACGAATACTGGAAAAACCATAGCCTTGACTAGATGGACCTTAGTCGGCAAAGTAATGTCTCTGCTTTTGAATATGACAAAGTAATGTCTCTGCTGTCCAGGTTGGTCATAACTTTTCTTCCAAGGAGTAAGCGTCTTTTTATTTCATGGCTGCAATCACCATCTGCAGTGATTTTGGAGCCCAAGGAAAGAAAGTCTGTCACTGTTTCCATTGTTTCTCCATCTATTTGCCATGAAGTGATGGGACCGGATGCCATGATCTTCGTTTCTGAATGTTGAGGTTTAAGCCAAATTTTTCACTCTCTTCATTGACTTTCATCAGGAGGCTCTTTAGCTCCTCTTCCCTTTCTGCCATAAGGGTGGTGTCATCTGCATATCTGAGGCTATTTCTCTCGGCAATCTTGATTCCAGCTTGTGCTTCTTCTAGCCCAGCGTTTCTCATGGTGTACTCTGCATATAAATTAAATAAGCAGGATGACAATACACAGCCTTGACGTACTCCTTTTCCTGTTTGGAACCAGTCTGTTGTTCCATGTCCAGTTCTAACTGTTGCTTCCTGACCTGCATATAGGTTTCCCAAGAGGCAGGTCAGGTGGTCTAGTATTTCCACCTCTTTCAGAAGTTTCCAGTTTATTGTGATCCACACAGTCAAAGGCTTTGGCATAGTCACTAAAGCAGAAATAGATGTTTTTCTGGAACTCTCTTGCTTTTTCGATGATCCTGCAGATGTTGGTAATTTGATCTCTGGTTCCTCTGCCTTTTCTAAAACCAGTTTGAACATCAGGAAGTTCACAGTTCACGTATTGCTGAAGCCTGGCTTGGAGAATTTTGAGCATTACTTTACTAGCATGTGAGATGAGTGCAATTGTGCGGTAGTTTGAGCATTCTTTGGCTTTGCCTTTCTTTGGGATTGGAATGAAAACTGACCTTTTCCAGTCCTGTGGCCACTGCTGAGTTTTCCAAATTTGCTGGCATACTGAGTGCAGCACTTTCACAGCATCGTCTTTTAGGATCTGAAATAACTCAACTGGAATTCCATCACCTCTACTAGCTTTGTTCGTAGTGATGCTTCCTGAGGCCCAGTTGACTTCACATTCCAGGATGTCTGGCTCTAGGTGAGTGATCACACCATCATGATTATCTGGGTCGTGAAGATCTTTTTTGTACAGTTCTTCTGTGTATTCTTGCCATCTCTTCTTAATATCTTCTGCTTCTGTTAGGTCCAGACCATTTCTGTCCTTTATTGTGCCCATCTTTGCATGAAATGTTCCCTTGGTATCTCTAATTTTCTTGAAGAAGTCTCTAGTCTTTCCCATTCTTTTGTTTTCCTCTATTTTTTGTACTGATCACTGAGGAAGGCTTTCTTATCTCTCCTTGCTATTCTTTGGAACCTTGCATTCAAATGGGTGTATCTTTCCTTTTCTCCGTTGCTTTTGGTTTCTCTTTTCACAGCTATTTGTAAAGCCTCCCCAGACAGCCATTTTGCTTTTTTGCATTTCTTTTTCTTGGGGATGGTCTTGATCCCTGTCTCCTGTCCAATGTCACAAACATCTGACCATAGTTCATCAGGCACTCTATCAGATCTAATCCCTTAAATCTATTTCTCACTTCCACTGTACAGAATTGTGTAATGATATCTGCTCCACAGTACTGATATTTTTGTAGGAAGGAATCTAAGTGTCTAATATTGTACGCGTTTGTGATGTTTGAGGGGATTTGAACAATCAGGAGAACACGTCGACCTTTTAACTCAGATTTAAAATATATGCTTAGTGATTTAACTCAAACTTATGATCTCAGATCTTCACTGTGGCTTGCAGAGTTTGGTTTTCAGACCAGGGATTGAACCTGGGCCCCTTGCACTGGGAGCACAGAGTCTTAGCCACCAGACCACCAGGGAAGTCCCAAGAAGTTACCTTTTTAGATTTATAAGAATTACCTAACCTATTGAGAAAATCATCAGATAAAATAAAGTACATGAAGTTAATGAATGTAATTATATTTCTGAAGATGTTTTGTTAAGTAAGTTTGATCATAGGACATAATGTTAATCAAAGAATCCTTAAAAAGCATTTTGAAATTTGTTTGACTTAAAAGTATAATGAGATCGAAATGAGTTTAAAGGAAGAAAAAATCTAGGTTTCTAGTTTTGTAACATTAATAAATGAAAATTTAATGAAGAAAATGGATTTCTGAATAGTTTTCCTAAGAAAGCCAGCTCGCAGACCTAGAAGCAAAGTCACATTAACACGGCCACCCACTGCTCCTCCTCTTCAGCCGTCTACCCCGTCATCCTCCATCCTACACACCCTAGCCTCCTGTCCAACAGCCCTACAAGCCTCCCACCTGTTCATTCACGTACTCACCCGCCCACGCGTCCATCTGTCCATCAGCCCACCCTCCCGTCCAGCCACCCACCCGTTCATTCATCCTCCCGTTCATCCAGCCAGCCAACAAGGGCTGCCTAAAGGACCTAGTAGGTGCCAGACGCTAGAAAAACACCCACAGCTACAGGGAGGCCCCTTCTGGACCACAGGACTTGTTGACGCCGGGGAGGCCCTGCCCTACCTCCTTCTGCCCTTTCCCCTTCCTTGTCCTGTCTTGTCCCCACTGTCTGGGATCACGGGTGCAAACCTAGGTGTGTGTGGCCCAGATTCAGCCCCCAGTTCCTCCTTCCGTGTGATGTTGGCAGTGGAGCTCACGGAAAGAAGCCTCAACATCCAAGGTTCATAGTGAGGGCTCCAGGGTTCCGGGGCTCCTGCCAGCCCTTGGTCAGAGCTGCCCCTGTTGGATCTGTGGCTAGGAGCCCTGCTGGACACCCCTGGACCGGTGTGTGTGTGTGTGTGTGCGCACGCGCGCGTGCTTAGGGGTGGGTTCGCGGCAGTGATGGGCACAGACAACTGGACAGTTGCAGCTATCATAGGAGCTACGAGGCCATGAACTTAGTCTGTGAAAGGACAGAAAGGAGACAGCTCTCCATGGGGGACAGTGTCTTCAGCATCAAGGGGAAGCGGACCAAGCCTCCTCACAGCCCCTGCCGGCAGCCCCCTGCCTGGCACCACCCTGCGGGACCTGGACTGAAGGACGGCCCTGCAGCCTCCCGGGAGCACGGCATGCAGGGAGGGAGCAGCCCGCGCTCACGTCTGGTCCTCTTGCTGTCTGGCGACACGGGGAGGGCTCTGCCCCGTCCCAGGAGTTCAGCATCTCCCCAGACGTGTGTGACCTGGCTGCTTGAGTCCCCAGGGCCCCGCGACCCTTGGCACCACATTGAATGCTGCCTCCCCCGTGTTTACTGTGGAGCCCCCTACAAGGTCACAGGTGTGGAGCCCTGTATCAAGATCACAGGACAAATTTTTTCTAAATGTCCCGTGGACGTCTAATAACAACGTATGAGATCTGTGCATGCTGGGAGCACCGCATTCTGGTGCCCAGGTCACGAAATCTCATTTGCTGAAACGCCCAGAAGGGACCTGCTGTGTCCACAGTCCTCACCCTTTCAGCTTCCCTGGACTCGCGGGCGGGTGGCAGAGGGGCTGGCGCCCAGGTGCCCTGTGAGCCTGACCCACGCACGCTCCGTGTCCCACCAACTCTGGGGTCTGTCCGATTTCAACACTTTGACAACGGAGTGCATGTCCAAGAGGCCTGCCTGTGGTCCATTTGCATTTCCTTAAGTGTTCGTGATACTTCCCTGATAGCTCAGCTGGTAAAGAATCTGCCTGCAGTGCAGGAGACCCTGGTTTGACTTCTGGCTTGGGAAGATCCCCTGGAGAAGGGATAGGCTACCCATTCCAGTGTTCTTGGGCTTCCCTTGTGGCTCAGCTGTTAAAGATTCCCCCCACAATTCGAGAGACCTGGGTTCGATCCCTGAGTTGGGAAGATCCCCTGGAGAAGGGAAAGGTTACCCACTCTGGTATTCTGGCCTGGAGAATTCCATGGGCTGTACAGTCCATGGGGTCGCAAAGAGTCGGACACGACTGAGCGACTCTCACTTTCGTTTCCGTGGACTTCCCTGGTGGCTCAGTGGTAAAGAATCCACCTGCCAGTGCAAGAGACTGGGTCCGAGCCCTGGTCTGGGAAGATTCCCTGGAGAAGGAAATGGCATCCGGCTCCAGCATTCTGGCCTGGGGAAGGGCATGGACCGTATAATCCACAGGGTCTCGAAGAGTCAGACAGGAACTGACTGACTTTCACTTTCCCTTCAAGTATTCGTGAGGGCAGCATCTTTGCTTGTGTTCGTTTGCCATCTGAATTTTTTTCCCCCTGAAGCACCCGTTTAAGGCTTTAGCCTATCAAAAGTATTTCTGGGGGCTTTTCCTTAGGGATAGTCGAGTTCTCCAGGTGTTTCCTAATGAGCCTTTGCCGGCTTTCTGTGCTGCAGACGTGTCCTCCCAGAGTGGCTTATCTTCTCATTTTCCGTGTGGTGTCTGGTGAACTGAAGGGACTGTGTTTCAATGTCGCCCAGTTAATTCTTCCTTCTCTTTATAGTTTGTGCCCTTTGTGTGCTGCTTAAGAAACCCCCCCCTCCCCTGAAACCGCCGCATCTCCCCTCTGTGCCTTTCTGAAAGATCTGTGGACTGGTCGATCGCAGTTCAGTCTTTAACCCACCTGGTATTGCTTTTAGTTTAGTACCTTTTTCCCCCCTCTGGCGTTGAATTTTTGTGGACAGTGTGAAACAGGAGTCGCATTAATACTTTTTCCTCTCTGGATAATCAGGTCTAGAAACTGGCTGTAAGGAAAGGCCTGCCCTTCGTCCACTGGTCCCTGGGACCAGCAAGCAGGTGAGGCTGTATTTCCCTAGGCGGTACGCACGCTCTGGTTCCTCAGCGGGGCTTTATTGTCGCTTTAAAGGAAAGCTTGGTATCTGGTAGGGCGGGCAGGCAGGCCCTCCTACCTTGTTATCCTTTTTTAATTTTTTTTGGCCATTTCCTGCAGCATGCCAGCTCTTAGGTCCCTGCCCAGGGATCGAACCTGTGCCCCCTGCATTGGAAGCATGGAGAACTAACTGCTGGACCGTCAGGGATGTCCCCTGCCTTGTTATTCTTCAAGAGCATCTTGGCTAATCTTGGTAATGTGTGAATCAGATTGTCAGGTGCCACACATACACACACACACACACACACACA
>SJYC01117932.1:0-20297 GCA_006408675.1 Madoqua kirkii | reverse complement strand
TTTGCCATCTGAATTTTTTTCCCCCTGAAGCACCCGTTTAAGGCTTTAGCCTATCAAAAGTATTTCTGGGGGCTTTTCCTTAGGGATAGTCGAGTTCTCCAGGTGTTTCCTAATGAGCCTTTGCCGGCTTTCTGTGCTGCAGACGTGTCCTCCCAGAGTGGCTTATCTTCTCATTTTCCGTGTGGTGTCTGGTGAACTGAAGGGACTGTGTTTTAATGTCGCCCAATTAAGTCTTCCTTCTCTTTATAGTTTGTGCCCTTTGTGTGCTGCTTAAGAAACCCCCCCCTCCCCTGAAACCGCCGCATCTCCCCTCTGTGCCTTTCTGAAAGATCTGTGGACTGGTCGATCGCAGTTCAGTCTTTAACCCACCTGGTATTGCTTTTAGTTTAGTACCTTTTTCCCCCCTCTGGCGTTGAATTTTTGTGGACAGTGTGAAACAGGAGTCGCATTAATACTTTTTCCTCTCTGGATAATCAGGTCTAGAAACTGGCTGTAAGGAAAGGCCTGCCCTTCGTCCACTGGTCCCTGGGACCAGCAAGCAGGTGAGGCTGTATTTCCCTAGGCGGTACGCACGCTCTGGTTCCTCAGCGGGGCTTTATTGTCGCTTTAAAGGAAAGCTTGGTATCTGGTAGGGCGGGCAGGCAGGCCCTCCTACCTTGTTATCCTTTTTTAATTTTTTTTGGCCATTTCCTGCAGCATGCCAGCTCTTAGGTCCCTGCCCAGGGATCGAACCTGTGCCCCCTGCATTGGAAGCATGGAGAACTAACTGCTGGACCGTCAGGGATGTCCCCTGCCTTGTTATTCTTCAAGAGCATCTTGGCTAATCTTGGTAATGTGTGAATCAGATTGTCAGGTGCCACACATACACACACACACACACACACACACACACACATACACATGAGATTGTGATTGGCTTTGAACTGACCCCACAAGTCGTTTGGGGGTGACATTGTAGGGACTTCTAATTCACACACATGCTGTGTGTTTTATTTTTGCAGTAGGGCATCTTAACTTTTACTGTCACTAAAACTTGCTACCTGTTTAGCTTTGGCCGTGCCGGGTGTTTGCCGCGGTGCATGCGCTTTCTCTAGTTACGGCGACTGGGGCGACTGTCAGGGCGCGCAGCTGTCTGTTGTGGACGCGGGCTCTGGGGCCTGAGGACTCCGGGAGCTGCCACACTAGAGCTTATGGCTGCGGCACGCAGGCCTAGCTGCCCCATGGCTTACACAGCCCTTGCGAACCAGGGGTGAACCCGTGTCCCCTGACCTGACAGGGGGATTCTCAGCCCCGGGGCAGCCAGGCAAGTCCACATATGTGATTTTTAAACAGATCTGTTTTTCCCTCTTCTCTAACTTGGATTTCCTTTGAGGATATGCAAAAAAATGTCCATTTCTTTTCTGTTTATACTAGCACATGTTTTGTCAGTGTTATTCCCAGGATTTCCTGTTACCAGTAATGCTAGAGACGGCATCTGTGAAGGACAGTCTTCTGTGCCAGCATGGCAGAGCCGTGCACCCAGATACCCTGGTCAGGACGTTTTGCTGCTGGAGCATCTTCGGGGTGAGATTAGTGTCCACACGCCTGGGTTTGGGGGGTCTCCTCCAGTCTGTTAGGCCTTGATAGAACTCCCCCACGAAGAAGGACTTCAGAGCCCGCCTTTGGGCCCGAACTCAACTCTTCCCCGAGTTTCCAGCCTGCTGCGCATCCTGCGATCCTGGACCCGCAAACCTCCACCCCCGAGTGAGCCCGCTCCTTGAGTCAGACCCCCCACTGAATGCAGGTGGTGCCTGACTGCTGACGGCGTGACTCACAGCTTCTCTAGCCTCAGTCGCACCTTCCCTCCAGGGGCTGGGCCGTGGCCACAGCTCCTGGTCAGCCTGAGGTCGAAAGGCTGACAGCCGGCACGCTCACAGCGCCCTGGGCCCAGGGGACCGGTCTGGTTTTCACTCTGGGTCGAGCAGTCAGTAAATTCCGTGGGACGGTCAGCACTCCCTTATGAAACAGGCCCTGAGGACTGCGAGGGGTGCAGGCGTGTGCGTCCGCTGTAGGGACACCCGCTCCCTCCCTGGCCGGGGGACTAATCCTGCAGGCCGAGCGGCGCAGCCAAAAGAGAGACGAAGAAAGAAAGAAAGAGAGACTTTAGGGGGGATTTGCACAACTGTAGGGTCACGTCAGCTCCTGAGCACATTTAGGAAGACGAGATGAAGCGAGGATGCTCTGTAGATGATTAGGGGAGGAGGGGCCGTGTGACCTTGACCTTGAAGAGGAGCTGAGTCTCCTTCCGGAAGGCCTGCCCAGGCTCAGGATGGTTGAAGCCAGGACAAGGGAGAAGTGCCTGCTGCCCCCGGGAGGGTGGGGTTGGAGGTGGGCCCCTGGCTGCCGCCTGCCTTTCCCAGGCGGCAGCTTCTGGCCTGACTCCAGCTCCCAGGATGTCTCCTGACCCTTTGCTGCCCACGTGGCTCGTCCACAGTGGGGGGGCGGTGGGCCAGCCAGGGGACGGGTGGGTCAGGCTTGCTGGACGGCCCTTTGATTAGCCAGTGCAGGGCATCCGAACAGGCACTGCGTCCCTGGGTGTCCGGAGCGTCCGGGGGCTCCCTCTCCTTGAAGCAGATCCAGGGCGCGTGTGTGTCTGGGCACAGCAGGGTGGTGGTACCTGGGGCGAGGGGGCTGGCAGCGTCACCCGGGGGCCCCGTTTAGCTCCCGGGATGTCTCCTGACCCTTTGCTGCCCACGTGGCTCGTCCACAGTGGGGGGGGCGGTGGGCCAGCCAGGGGACGGGTGGGTCAGGCCTGCTGGATGGCCCTTTGATTAGCCAGTGCAGGGCATCCGACCAGGCACTGCGTCCCTGGGCGTCGGGAGCGTCCGGGGGCTCCCTCTCCTTGAAGCAGATCCAGGGCGCGTGTGTGTCTGGGCGCAGCAGGGTGGTGGTACCTGGGGCGAGGGGGCCGGCAGCGTCACCCGGGGGCACCGTCGGGCCAGGCCTCGGCTGCTCTGCGCCGTGGGGTGTCTTCCGTGAACGCCCCCACGAGGGAGGGCTCTGGCTTTGTTGTTTCCGCCGTTTTGGAGAAAACTCTCCCGAGATACACCGCACGCAGTCTTCTGGGTATTCAGTTCGGTTCAGTGGCTCAGCCGGGTCCGACTCCCTGTGACCCCACGGAGGGCAGCACGCCAGGCATGTCACCCCTATCTGACGCCTCCAGCCTCCCTCTTCACCCCTCCAAGTCCCCGGAGCCCGTTTCATAAGGAAGTGTTGGCCCTCTCATGGAGTTTACTGGATACTCAGTGTTCCATGGAATACAGCCCTGGATCTCCCCTAGAGCTCCTGGTCCGTTTATATTCGATGCATTTCTGATACACTGAAGTTCATGAATTCTATTTCATGCTTCCTATTTGTCCACTGATTCTGTGTATATCTCCTTCCCTTTCTGGCCTTCTTTTAGTTTATTTTTCTTGAGCTTATTTTAGAGAATTTTCAACCAAACAGGAAAGTCGGAAGAACAAGCCACTGACCACCTGTACGCCCTCCAGTCAGGTTTACTAGTCGTTACTGTTTCGCCATATAAGCATAAATATTTATATACACCTAGACCCCCACACACATGCATACATACAAGGCAAATTGCAGACACAAGTATATGTGTATATGTACATGTATATGTGTGCTAAACTGCTTTCTTTTAGAAATTTAAAATTAAAAATTTTTTTATATAAAAATTTTCACTTTAAATTGAAGTAGAGTTGCTTTACACTGTTGCATTAGTCTGGGGTGTGCTAAGTTGCTTCTGAAGTTTGCTGCATGAATTGACACTCCTGCTGAAAGGCTGTGCTGCGAGCTGTGTGTTATGCTGGGATTCGTGACCTCCAGAGGAGAGGATTTTGATCTGGGGCCAGAAAGAGGCTTGACTACTTGGAACATTTTGGGCAGCGGAGTTTTATTCAAGTATTATAGAGACAGGGAAGCTTTTGACACAGACGTCAGAAGGGACGGAAAGAGGCCCCCTGTTAGCTTGTCTGAAGGTGTTTCATGTCAGTTCAGCTCAGCTCAGTTCAGTTGCTCAGTCGTATCTGACTCTACGACCCCATGAATCGCGGCACGCCAAGCCTCCCTGTCCATCACCATCTCCCGGAGTTCACTCAGACTCATGTTCATCGAGTCAGTGATGCCATCCAGCCATCTCATCCTTGGTCGTCCCCTTCTCCTCCCGCCCCCATAAGTTAAATAAGCAGAGTGACAATATACAGCCTTGACGGAGTCCTTTTCCTCTTTGGAACCAGTCTGTTGTTCCATGTCCAGTTCTAACTGTTGCTTCCTGACCTGCATATAGGTTTCTCAAGAGGCAGGTCAGGTGGTCTGGTATTCCAGTCTCTCAGAATTTTCCACAGTTTATTGTGATCCACACAGTCAAAGGCTTTGGCATAGTCACTAAAGCAGAAATAGATGTTTTTCTGGAACTCTCTTGCTTTTTCCATGATCCAGCGGATGTTGGCAATTTGATCTGTGGTTCCTCTGCCCTTTCTAAAACCAGCTTGAACATCAGGGAGTTCACGGTTCACATATTGCTGAAGTCTGGCTTGGAGAATTTTGAGCATTACTTTGCTAGCATGTGAGATGAGTGCAATTGTGTGGTAGTTAGAGCATTCTTTTGCATTGCCTTTCTTTGAGATTCATGTCTGTTAGAAAGCTATTGATCAGATAAGAGAGATACCTCAAGGCTGAGGGAGACTCACCAGGCCCCTCTCCCACAGTATGCATTTTTGAGATAGGATGGATGATGTGTGTCATCCGCCAGCTATAAAACGACACGAACACTGGTTTGTTGAGCTTTTATCAGCCCAAGGTTTGAGAAAAGGAAAAAAGTTAGTCTTAGGTGGAATCATTTTGAAGAAAGACAGATTTCAAAGCAAATACATAGTTTCATTAGCATAGTTTAAGAAAAATTTTCCATAAGAAAAACGCACTGTTAGCTCAAGGCAGAAGCAGGTGTCTTCAACACAGAATTAAAAGAAGCCTGCTTTAATTCTGTGTGCGTGTTCTTAGTCACTCAGGTGGGTCTGACTCTTTGAGACCCCCGTGGACTGTAGCCCGCCCTAGGTGGAATCATTTTGAAGAAAGACAGATTTCAAAGCAAATACATAGTTTCATTAGCATAGTTTAAGAAAAATTTTCCATAAGAAAAACGCACTGTTAGCTCAAGGCAGAAGCAGGTGTCTTCAACACAGAATTAAAAGAAGCCTGCTTTAATTCTGTGTGCGTGTTCTTAGTCACTCAGGTGGGTCTGACTCTTTGAGACCCCCGTGGACTGTAGCCCGCCCGGCTCCTCTGTCCATGGGGATTCTCCAGGCAAGAACACTGGAGCGAGTTGCCATGCCCTCCTCCAGGGGATCCTCCCAAGCCAGGGATGGACCCCAGGTCTCCCGCACTGGAGGCAGATTCTTTACCGGTTGAGCCTCTGAAAAGCGACTGCCGCCTGCAGTTTATTTCCTCCTCTGCTTGGGGACCTCTGGCCTTCCCACCAGCTACCCTTTCATGACCAGTGGTGTGTGAACAGTTGTCATTACACATCCCTGCCAGCATTTGATATTACCCTGGTTCTGCTGGTTTTGCCAGCCTGGTGGGTGTGAAGCGCTCTCTTATTGTGGGATTTTTTTTTTTTTTAACTTTTTTATTTGTCTGCACCTGGCCTTAGTTGCAGCCTGTGAACTCTTAGCTGAGGCATGTGGGGTCTAGTCCCCTGACGAGGGATCAAACCCGGGGCCTCCCGCATTGGGAGCTCAAAGTCTTAGCCCCTGGACCACCAGGGAGGCCCTTCACTGTGGATTTAATACGCGTTTCTCAGGTCGTGCACAAGGGCGAGCCTCTCGTTTCCTCTTTGGTGGAGAGCCCATGTGTTCGCGTGCTGCTGGTGTGCCTGCCTGCAGCTGCCCCTCCCTATCCTAATTTTTAGGGTCTCTGAAGGAGGAAACAGACAGAAGAGGCTCCATCTTGAAAGCAGGACTCCATCGTGGGCCACACTGTGGACTTTGAGCTATATGCCCTGTATCTATGGAAAAGACATACCAGTGGAAAACCAGGCCCCCCAGATGGAAGAGCCCCAGGGCTTGTACCTAGACTCTGTCGCCTAAAAAAATACCCTGATTATCTGTGTAACCAAATAGAATCATACATTCTATTATGCTTATTGGAGTATGACCTCAGGCCTATTGATAATCATCCACTGTTAACTACCTAGGTTTGAGGAATATGAATCATGGGTTTAAGGCATACGAATCACAGGTTAACTTTGTATCTTTCTTTTTCTTTGTTCAGACTAGTTTTAGGGAATTTGGGGAGGTGGGTTTGGGCACGTACACTTACGGTATGTAAGGTTTTCACAAAAACTGGTCAGGGTCCTTTGCTAAGAGGAGACTGCACTGGGCCCGCCGGCGTAATAAACTGCACTCCACTGTCTGCATTGTCCTTCTGAGGGAGTGTGTTTCCCGGAACGCGTGGCTACAACATCTACACTCCTGAGTTCTGGGAAGTAGGATACTGAATCTTTTGCTGGTTTAAGGCTGTAATCAAGGGCCTGAAAGACTCCCCTATAAAATGGTATAGCCTTAAAGGATGCTTTAGCTTCCAAGCAACAGAAACGTCACCTAAGTGAACCCATCAGCTTCTACAGCAGACCAGCCCAGTGGCACTGGCAGCTCCAGGTGAGGCGTGCTCCAGCAGCTCGACAGTCACCGGGACCCAGGCTTAGCCTCCGCAGGCAGCTTCAGCAGGGCTGGCTTGCCCCAGGGCTGCCTCCCCTTTCTGTTCTCGAGCTGTCTGCCAGCAACTCCTCAGGCCACCGCTCTTCGTCCACACCCACCCCTAACTGGCTGGGCTGATTTAGATCACCTGAGCATCCTGGAACCAGTCTCTGTGGTTGGAGGCTGGGACATTCAGATTAGGGTAGAGCCAGCTCCCTGCAAACCACGCGGGTCCCCAGACGGAAATCAGAGCAGATGGGTGGGTGGGGTAGATGCCGGGGCTCGACCAGTCAACTCCCGCACGGCAGACGCGGCCTGGCGCGCCTGGTGCTGGCCGAGGTGGCCGCTGAGAGTCCTTCTTGCTCACGCTTGGGCGTGTGCCCATGTGCCAGATGGTTGAGCCTCCTGGAAATCTGAACTGTGCATAACTATGAGATTTTTTCTTACAAATATTTTCACAACGGAAGGATAATATGGAAGAGGAACACAATGAGCGCCTGTATCTCCCCCACCTGGTCCAACGGTTACCAGCATCTTGACATATATGTTCTTCTACTCTGTCACTCTTTTAATATTTTGCTGAACATTTCAAATAAATTACAGACATAGGGATGCTTGACCCTAAATACAGAGCCATTGTGCCACCATCATGCCTAAGAAAACTAACCATCAGTTCTTAAATATCATCTAGTATCCTGTGCAGATAGAAAGCGCGGCCCCCAAGTCCGTTTCGCAGCCGTTAGTGTGAACCAAGACCCAGCCGGGTTTCCTGCACCGCCTCACTAGTTTGCCTCTTTGGTATCTTTTCATCTGCAACAGTCTTTCTAGATTCAAAGTCTGGGGTTAGAACCGGAGATTCTCCACACGTTTTCCCGTGACGGTCATCCCGACCGGCTGGTCAGGCGTGGACGGCGTCCCCACCCCGGCACGGTCACGCATCCCCGTGTCTTGGTTTGCTCTCTGAGTGGGGAGTCAGGCGCGAGTCCTCCGTAAGCGGAGTCTCCCTTTCATTTTCCGCCCGTGGGCTGTGTTCCTCTATTGCTCTTCTCCAGAAGCAGAGATGGGAGGACGTCGACTGTCTGCTTTTAACGTCTCTTTCCTCCTCTTTTCCTGCCATCTCTGTTTTGATGGAACATTTAAAAGTTCCGTTCATCTCCTTTTTGACTTATCGAGGCTTCTTTAAAAAATGTTTTAGCCATTTTCCCGAGGTCGACAATACACGTTTTCAGATGCTCCCCGCGGTTGGGTCTGGACTGCTGAATCGTGCCCCAGGGGGCAGTTATTTGACTGGTGGGTCAGCTGCAGGGGAGCGTGGTTTTTTCCCCATGAAACGTGGTCCAGGCCCAACTCACCTGGTCTTTCTAGTCCCCAGTAGGGATGGGTGTACACCGGCCAGCAGGTCGTTTAAAACCTTACCCACCTAGGGGAGACGGTGGATATACAAATGAACACCGGCCAGAAGCTGTGTGAAGGCAGAGCTCTGACCCCCGGTCTGCAGCCGCCTACCCAGGGAGCCAGCCGGCTGTGAGTCTGAGCTGCAGGACAGACAGTCTCCAGCGACAACCCAGAAGCCGGACGAGAACCCCGGGGACAGTCAGCCAGGACCCGACCAATGACTGCCGGCCTCCTTAACTGCTGTCCTGCTTCTGACTCAGGACCAACCTACCTGGCCCTGAGCCGTCACCTGGGACGCCCCCCTCTAGAATGTCCCCAGCCCCCCAGCTCCATCAGGCACCCTGAGCCCCCCTGTTTCTCCACTGGGAAGCTCGCCCAGTCATCTACTCGCCTCTGGGTCTCTGCTGAGTGATGAGGCTGACCCCCCGCTCAGCCAGCTCCCATCAGACTGCCTCACTTTCTGGGTGGGGGTCTCCACTTGGCTCTACACCCCTTTCTCACAGCAGCCTGGGTCTCCTGGAGGCCGGGTCTCTCCAGGGCCCTTCAGCAGGAGGGAGCGGCAGCTGCAAGGGACGCCCACGTGGTGGTCCATCGCCAGTCGGAGGGAGGTGGCCGAGGGCTCGAGGGCCAGGCTGAGGGCGGCCTGACTGTCTCCTGAGGCGGCCATGCAGGCTCAGGCGGCCCTGAGGAAATTTAACACCGGTGGCCTGTCCACTCTCGAGCCTTGAGTCTGATATCGAGGGGGGCAGGCCAGTTCCGTCTGAGACCGGGAGTCGAAGGCACTCTGCTCCAGGCCCCTCTCCCAGCTCCTGGGGTCCAGGGCCCCTCTTCCAGCTCTGGGGGTCCGGGGCCCCTCTCCTAGATTCTGGGGTCCGTGTCTCCTCTCCCAGATTCTGGGGTCTGGGGCCCAGCTCTGGGGGTCCAGGGCCCTCTCCCACCTTTGGGGGTCTGGGGCCCCTCTCCTAGATTCTGGGGTCCGTGTCTCCTCTCCCAGATTCTGGGGTCTGTGTCCCCTCTCCAAGATTCTGGGGTCTGGGGCCCTCTCCCAGCTCTGGGGGTCCGGGGACTTCTCCCAGCTCTGGGGGTCTGGGGCCCCTCTCCTAGATTCTGGGGTCCGTGTCTCCTCTCCCAGATTCTGGGGTCTGTGTCTCCTCTCCCAGATTCTGGGGTCTGGGGCCCTCTCCCAGCTCCGGGGGTCCAGAGCCCTCTCTCAGCTCCAGGGGTCTGAGGCCCTCTCCCAGCTCCGGGGGTCTGGGGCCCCTCTCCTAGATTCTGGGGTCCGTGTCTCCTCTCCCAGATTCTGGGGTCTGTGTCCCCTCTCCCAGATTCTGGGGTCTGGGGCCCTCTCCCAGCTCCAGGGGTCCGGGGCCCTCTCCCAGCTCTGGGGGTCCGGGGCCCTCTCCCAGCTCCAGGGGTCCAGGGCCCTCTCCCAGCTCTGGGGGTCTGGGGCCCTCTCCCAGCTCCGGGGGTCCGCTGGCTAAGCAGGCTGCTCCTTGGCTCTACACGCCTCGCCATATTTCCCTCTGCCTTCACACAGCCTCCCTGCTGTGTGCACATCTGTGTCCAAATGTCCCTTTTTGTAAAAGCCGTGAGGGGTGAGAGCCCACCCCAGTGAGTCTATCCTAACTGGTGATGCGGCTGTGACTCTGCCCGGCAGGTCACATTCTGAGGGCCTGCGGGTTAGGACCTCCCTCTCTAGAGTGACTCAGCCCGTGACCACACACCCGCTCCCTCTAAGCCCCTCTCGTAGAGCTCAGCCGCACAGCCAGACTTGGCTGGAAGGGGGTCAGGGTGTGTGGTCCAGCTGCGACTGCCCCAAGGCAGCCCCAAAGCAGAGCCTTCTGTAGGCAGGGGTGAACGCTGCTGGAGAGGCCTTCCTGGGAACTGACCGAGCGTCCAGCCCTGTCCCTGGGCCTCACACACACTGTATCCTCTGTTCCCTCAGCCCCAGGCAATGGGTGAATGGGTGAGTGAAGGTTGTTCAGTTGTGTCTGACTCTTTGCGACCCCACGAGGTTCTCCAGGCTAGAACACTGGAGTGGGTTGCCATGTCCTTCTCCAGGGGATCTTCCCGACCCAGGGATTGAACCCGGGTCTCCAGCACTGCAGGCAGATTCTTTACTGCCTGAGCCAGCAGGGAAGCCCCAGGCGATGTGAAACTGTCTCGTTTTACAGAGGAGGAGACAGAGGGTCAGAGAGGTCCGCACTCAAGCCTCCTAGCTCATACGTGGCGGTGATGGGAACCCCAGGCTGCTGTGTCTCAGCCCCCAACCCCACCAATGCCTTCTTCACAGGCTCCTGGGGCGCTGAGCCAGTGCCCAGGACCCCTGTGGGGAGAGCGGCTTCCTTGCTTCTCATTTGCATGCGCGCCTGGGAGCCCGGGCTGGGCGCCCGCTGCCAGTGCTGAGAGGAGCGTCTCGCATGCCTGTGCACCCCTGGCACTTGGCCTTTGCCCTTGAGCTCTCAGGCGACTGTCACGGAGCGAGGGTGCTGGGTCAGCCCCGGGCAGGGGTTGCTGCGACTCCCAGGAGGAGGCCCTGGGCAACGAGGGTCCGGGCCTGGCCACAGCCTCAAGGCGTGTCCCCCAGGGCAGAGGTGTGGCCCCCCGGGACCCTGGGCCTGCAGCCCCGGCTTGCCCTGTAGGCGTGCTCTCTCATTAGCCCATTTATCCACATGGTTTTGAGGGTCTGAGAAGGTAGCTGCTGGGACAGGATTTGACCTGGGTCTCTATCTGCCCCTGGTGGCTCAGAGGATAAACAGTCTCCCTGTAACACAGGAGACCCAGGTTCGCTCTCTGGGTTGGGAAGATCCCCTGGAGAAGGAAACGGCAACTCACTCCAGTATTCTTGCCTGGAGAATCCCATGGACAGAGAAGCCTGGTGGGCTACAGTCCATGGGGTTGCAAAGGGTCAGACATGACTGAGCGGCTGACCCTTTATCTGTCCTTGAGCAGCTGCTGGTGGGGACAGCGTGGAGGCCAGAAGCTGGGACCGGCCCGTGGGGAGCTTGCTGAGAGGCACTGAGACAGAGAAGGGGGACCATGCGGTCCCTGGATTGGCTGGGGTGGGCGTATGGCACGTGGATTCCACAGGCAAGGACACTGCCCTCTGAGGTCAGGGGGCAGTGCCGGGTGGGACTTCTGTGCCCTTCCCGAGGGGGCTGTGGGGCTGCCTGCCCTCCGGCAGCCCGCCCTGGTGCCCCTGCCAGGCAGACGTACAGAGCAGCCCCTCCTCTGGGGCCCCCACCCGGGACACCCAGACCCAGTCTAGAGACAGCCCCTAACTAGGGGGTCAGCACCCTCAGCCCACAGACGGCAGCCTCGGCTCCACTGGCCCCGAGAAGCTGAGGTTTGGCAAGGCCGCAGCTTCCAGAAGGTCCAGCATCACCTTAAGGACAGGGTAGGGGCCATCCTGGCGCTTTGCTGCCGCCTCCGGCCGTGAGGGCAGGAGCCGATGACTGAATGCTGAGCCGTCCGGCCTTGAGAGGTTTCTCTGAGAGGCAGCAGAAGATGGCAGAGCCCTGCTCGCCAGGACCAAACCCAGGGAGCATGGGGAGGTTGCCATGGCAACTGCGGAGATGCAGGCCCTGACACTGACTCCTGCCAGGTTCCGCGAGACGGTGCCATGGAGCCTTGGTGAGTGTGTGTGCACGGGTAGGTGGCTGCGTGTGTGTAGGTGAGCACCCTGTGTGTGCCCGTGTGCAGGGAGGCGTGCTCTCGAGTGGGTGTGGGCACAGCTCTCCCAACCCCCTGTGCGAATGGGGGCAGGTTTTCTGGGCGACTTGTCTCCTCCCGGCAGGCTGAGGCTGCTCAGCCTGGACTGTTTGCTTTCTCCTTGGTTGGAACCTGGGGAGGTGGGAAGGCGAGTCAGAACGGTGAAGGGGTGCTGTGCTCAGCCGCTCAGCTATGTCCGACTCTGCCACCCAGTGGGCTGTAGCCCGCCAGGCTCCTCTGTCCATGAGATTCTCCAGGCAAGAATACTGGGGTGGGTTGCTGTTTCCTTCTCCAGGGGATCGTCCCAACCCAGGGATTGAACCCATGTCTCCTGCCTTGCACGCAGATTCTTTACCGTCATAGCCTCCAGGGAAGCCCGTCTTAAGGCATAGGAGGAGTTATTCCCTTAGGGCAAGAATTCTAAAGGAGAATTTTCTTCAAGCTCTCTCTGGAGTCTGAAGAATACTGTGACCACACTGTCAAAATCATGATTTTCCGTGGTCGTAGTTTTATAGCCAAAATTTAGACCAGATAGTGCTCGATTGGCCCTGATAACCAAGTGCAGGTTGGCGCCAGCGGGCATGGTCCATCTGGGGAAGGGGGGGGTCCTGGTCAGCCCCAGGCTGGTGATTACAGGAGTAAGTCCTGGGCCTAAAGGGACGTTAGTCCGTTTTCCTATCCTATGTCAATAAAGATCTAATATTTTTAGGCCAGCTCTTCTGATCCTTGGATCATACCTATAGGTTGACCAGTCATTTAAAATGTTTTCCAAGGAGTTCCCAAGGAGGATGTGGAAACTTAGAGGAAGCGCTTCCCATATTATCTCGAGCAGCTTGAACCAGATATCTGCACAGTCAAGCCTACCAAACCAAACCAAACCAGAACCTCACCATCTGGGAGTCACACTCCCAGTAAAACAGAAGGCCCAGAGATGCTCAGAATCAAAAGCCAAGGGGCAAGAGTGCCCCCAAAGAGGGGGGCCGAAGGACAGGAGCTCCTCGGGGACTGGAGGCCGCTGGCAGAGGGAGAGAGGAATAGACGGGTGGACCACACGGGGAGCCCCTGGGCAGCCTGCTGGGTAGACATTTAGTCAGTTCAGCTCAGTTGCTCAGTCGTATCTGACTGCTTGTGAGCCCATGGGCTGCAGCACGCCAGGCCTCCCGTCCATCACCAGCTCCCGAGGTTGCTCAGACTCATGTCCATTGTGTTGGTGATGCCATCCAACCATCTCGGGATTTCCTAGTGGCTCAGACAGTAAAGTGTCTGTCTGCAAGGCAGGAGACCAGATTCCATCCCTGGGTTGGGAAGATCCCCTGGAGAAGGGAATGGTAGCCCACTCCAATATTCTTGCTTGGAAAATCCCATGGACTGTGGAGCCTGGTAGGCTACCGTCCATGGGGTCGCAAAGAGTCGGACATGACTGAGTGACTTCACTTTCATCCAAATTGCTTTCTCCTTGGTTGGAACCTGGGGAGGTGGGAAGGCGAGTCAGAACGGTGAAGGGGTGCTGTGCTCAGCCGCTCAGCTATGTCCGACTCTGCCACCCAGTGGGCTGTAGCCCGCCAGGCTCCTCTGTCCATGAGATTCTCCAGGCAAGAATACTGGGGTGGGTTGCTGTTTCCTTCTCCAGGGGATCGTCCCAACCCAGGGATTGAACCCATGTCTCCTGCCTTGCACGCAGATTCTTTACCGTCATAGCCTCCAGGGAAGCCCGTCTTAAGGCATAGGAGGAGTTATTCCCTTAGGGCAAGAATTCTAAAGGAGAATTTTCTTCAAGCTCTCTCTGGAGTCTGAAGAATACTGTGACCACACTGTCAAAAATCATGATTTTCCGTGGTCGTAGTTTTATAGCCAAAATTTAGACCAGATAGTGCTCGATTGGCCCTGATAACCAAGTGCAGGTTGGCGCCAGCGGGCATGGTCCATCTGGGGAAGGGGGGGGTCCTGGTCAGCCCCAGGCTGGTGATTACAGGAGTAAGTCCTGGGCCTAAAGGGACGTTAGTCCGTTTTCCTATCCTATGTCAATAAAGATCTAATATTTTTAGGCCAGCTCTTCTGATCCTTGGATCATACCTATAGGTTGACCAGTCATTTAAAATGTTTTCCAAGGAGTTCCCAAGGAGGATGTGGAAACTTAGAGGAAGCGCTTCCCATATTATCTCGAGCAGCTTGAACCAGATATCTGCACAGTCAAGCCTACCAAACCAAACCAAACCAGAACCTCACCATCTGGGAGTCACACTCCCAGTAAAACAGAAGGCCCAGAGATGCTCAGAATCAAAAGCCAAGGGGCAAGAGTGCCCCCAAAGAGGGGGGCCGAAGGACAGGAGCTCCTCGGGGACTGGAGGCCGCTGGCAGAGGGAGAGAGGAATAGACGGGTGGACCACACGGGGAGTCCCTGGGCAGCCTGCTGGGTAGACATTTAGTCAGTTCAGCTCAGTTGCTCAGTCGTATCTGACTGCTTGTGAGCCCATGGGCTGCAGCACGCCAGGCCTCCCGTCCATCACCAGCTCCCGAGGTTGCTCAGACTCATGTCCATTGTGTTGGTGATGCCATCCAACCATCTCGGGATTTCCTAGTGGCTCAGACAGTAAAGTGTCTGTCTGCAAGGCAGGAGACCAGATTCCATCCCTGGGTTGGGAAGATCCCCTGGAGAAGGGAATGGTAGCCCACTCCAATATTCTTGCTTGGAAAATCCCATGGACTGTGGAGCCTGGTAGGCTACCGTCCATGGGGTCGCAAAGAGTCGGACATGACTGAGTGACTTCACTTTCATCCAAACATCTCATCCTCTGTCATCCCCTTCTCCTGCCTTCAGTCTTTCCCAGCGTCAGGGTCTTTTGCAATGAGTCCATTCTTCACATCAGGTGACCAAAGTACTGGAGTTTCAGCTTCAGCATCAGTCCTTCCAATGAACACTCAGGATGGACTGGTTGGATCTCTTTGAAGTCCAAGGGATTCTCAAGAGTCTTCTCCAACACCATGTTTCAAAGCATCAATTCTTTGGCGATTAGCTTTATAGTCCAACTCTCACATCCATACATGATTCCTGGAAAAATCATAGCATTGACTAGATGGACCTTTGTTGGCAAAGTAATGTCTCTGCTTTTTAACATGCTGTCTAGGTTGGTCACAGCTTTTCTTCCAAGGGGCAAGCGTCTTTTAATTTCATGGCTGCAGTCACCATCTGCACTGATTTTGGAGCCCAAGAAAATAAAGTTTGTCACTATTTCCACTGTTTCCCCAACTATTTGCCATAAAGTGATGGGACCGGATGCCATGATCTTCGTTTTCTGAATGTTGAACTTTCAGCCAACTTTTTCACTCTCCTCTTTCAGTTTCATCAAGAGGCTCTTTAGCTCCTCTTCACTTTCTGCCATAAAGGTGGTGTCATCTGCATATCTGAGGTTATTGATATTTCTCCCGGCAATCTTGATTCCAGCTTGTGCTTCTTCCAGCCCAGCGTTTCTCATGATGTACTCTGCACATAATTTAAATAAGCAGGTGACAATATACAGCCTTGACATACTCCTTTCCTGATTTGGAACCAGTCTGTTGTTCCATGTCCAGTTCCAACTGTTGCTTCTTGACCTGCATACAGGTTTCTCTGGCGGCAGGTCAGATGGTCTGGTATTCCCCTGTCTTGAAGAACTTTCCATAGCTTGCTGTGATCTACACAGTCAAAGGCTTTGGCATAGTCAATAAAGCAGAAGTAAATGTTTTTCTGGACCTCTCTTGGCTTTTTTTGATGATCCAGTGGAGGACATTGCTGACCACGCCTGTCTCCAGGCCTCCGGGGGCTGGCGTGCTCCTGCAGCGTCCTTCCTGTGCCTGCTCATCTGCTGAACTCCTGCTCGTCCTTCAGGGTCGGCTCGGAGCCAGCTCCTCCTGGAGGCCCTCCAAGCCCCTATTTGTAACCCCCTCCCCGTAACCTCCTCCCCTCCCTTTGCTGCAGGGCTCACGCCTTCCATTCTGTCTCTCTCTCTGCTCAGAGCTTCCAGAGGGTAGGGGGCCTGTCTCCCCAGGCTCCAGCCTCCAGCCAGGATGGGTGGCCCGTGGGCTCCCAGGAGTGACAGGAGGCTCTAACTGTCCACATCCGACCCTGTCTCTCTGAAGCCCAAAGATACCTTGTTCCTGGTGGGGAGAGGTCCTTGGGCCTTCCTCTGCCTCTGTTTTGTCCCCCAGGAGCAATCTCCGTGTCCCCTGCCCTCCCAGCCCAGAGTGCCTCCCCTCTGAACATCCAGGGGAACCACTGGCTTGGGGGGCCCAGACAGAGCCTCGGGTGTCTGATGAGGAGGACTGCTCACAGGCAGGCTGAGACAAGGAAAGAAACAGTCATTTTTTGGCACCTTCTTTAAAGGAAAACAACAGCATCAATATGTTAAAAATAAACTATTTTTACTTTAAAAGGGCAAAAACAACCCAAACGAACACGGAGCTAATAAAAAGGGCTTGGCTGAAAGTACTGGAGGCTTACTCATAGCTGCCCGCGGACGGAAATTATGCAGACTAGGGCGGATCCAGTAGGGCTGGCATCTTGCTGTGCACCAGGGACGCGGTTCTTCCCTGGACGCATCATGTGAGCTAATGACAGGCTGTCTGCCATGGGAGAGGGGGATCTGCACAAGCTGGCTGTGGTGGGGAGAAGTCAGGGATGGCTTCCTGGAGGAGGTGACCTGTCTGCCCAGAACTTTGAGAGGCATTCCAAGTAGAGGAAACTCCTTGGCGATGACCCAGGAAGTGTGTGTGGGGGATCCATGGGTAAAAGGGACGTTCATAAATCAAAGCCCACTGGGTTCAAACTTCACTTTTTTCCTTGGGAGGTGTGGCCGCAGGCACGCTTCAAGCTTTCTGGGCCCAGTCTCCTCATCGGCAACAAGTGAGCAGTCAGAAAGCAGGGGGGCCAAGCTGCAGCACGGGGAGGCTCTGTCCCTGCCCCGAGGCCGGCAGCAGGTTGGGCCCTGAAGCCACACGTGTGGGGCAGCCCAGGCTCTGACCCAGGCACGCCCCTGTCCCTCTCAGGATGAAGATCAACTTGCAAATGCACATTCTGCGGGAGCCCCGAGCTTCATCGGTCTTCAGCTGCCATCCCTGGGGGGTGTCCTCAAGCCCTGTCTTTCTGTAAGCCAAGGGGCTGGGAGGACCCTGCAGGGCTGGCCTCCTGGGCACTCTGAGCTTCACGCTCCACCAGCCAGACAGAGACTGGGCTCCAGGCTCCCCAGAGTGAAACGGTGGGTCCTGGGCCCCCTGCTGCTCACTGCCTGCCGGACACTCACCTGTACCCCAGGAGGGGTCAGTGTGTTCGGGAGTCCAGGGGGTCTTGGCTCCCCATCCCCCCATCGCTGGCCACCCTGAGCCTGTTACTGGAAGCAAACTGCAGAGACTGTACACATTGCTTTCTTTTCCGCCAAACTTTAAGCTTTTTATTTTGTATTGGGGTATAGCTGATTAACAGTGTTGTGGCAGTTTCAGGAGACCAGCAAAGAGACTCAGCCACACATACACAGGATCCATTCTCCCCCACCTCCCCGCCCCTTCCAGCCTGGCACATACCACTGAGCAGATTCTGTGTGCTGTGCAGGAGGCCCTCGGCGGTTACCCATTTTAAATAGAGCAGCGTGTACATGACCTCCCTGCAGCCCCTCATTGTCCCCGCCCCACGGCAACCCTAAGTCCGTTTTCTGTCTTCGCGTCTTCCTTCTGTTTTGTAAGTTCATTTGTACCATTTCCTTTGAGAGTCCACGCATGAAGGATGTCACACACCGCTTCTCCTCCTCCGTCTGGCTTACTCGCGCAGTGTGACGCTCTCTCAGTCTGTCCATGTTGCCGCAAGTGGCATGATTCCGTTCTTTTCAATGGCCGAGCAATACTCCACTGTGTATACGGCGCTCGTCGTCGCGAGGCGCTGGGCGCAGCCAAGGGTGGCGTGCTGGGCGAGGCTGCGGGCTCCGTAACTGTGGCACCACCCTGAGCCCACGCAGCAGGGAGGCCACGGGGCTGGTGGAACCAAACTCAGGCACAGGCCACCCTCGCTGGGGGCCGTTAGTGTGCCCTGGGGGCGGGAACCGGGAGCCACAGGCGGGGTGACTTCTGCCACAGACATTTGCCTCTCCTGGCCTGAATGCTGGGGAAACGAGGTCAGGGTGTGGATAGCTTGGCTCCTCCGAGGCTTCCCTGCTAGGCGTGTGGACGGCCACCTTCTCCGGCCTGCTCCTCCATGTGCGTCTAGGTCCTGATCTCTTCCCAGAAGGACGCTGGTCATGTTGGGTTAGGGCACCCTGATCACCTCCAAACACAGTCACGCGCTAGGCACGGGAGGCTAACATGTCAGCGCGTGAACCCGGGGAAGCGATTCAGCACACGGTTCAGAGCAGCTCTCCTGCGGGAGGGACGGGGGCTCTCTCTCACTTCGGCGTCTGCTGCTTCTGGAGTCGGGACCTGTCTCACACCTCTTGGTTGCTCTTGTCTGCTCAGCTGGGCCAAGGCCAGGACATGTCACTTCCCCTCCTGCCCTCAGTCTACCTTGGCTCGCGGGACCCCAGACTCCAATCTCCTGCCTGAGGTCTGGCCTCAGCAACTCCACTGGCCTCTGTGTGCCAGAGGGCCTGGCAGGCTCAGACTGCCCCTGCCTCGTGCCCGTCTGCCAGCCTCTTGAAGCTCAGTGGTCGGCAGAGTGTCTGGACCAGCCTGGATGGTAGGCTGGCTCCGTGCCATCCCTGGAGGCCACTGGCAGGCGGCACCTTCTCTTCCTGCCCTGGGACACAGGGTGGTGTGGGGCGGCAGGAGGCCTTTGGGTCTGGTGTCCCTGAAGATCCCAGCAGGAGCGGACAGTGCGGCCCTAAGGCTGGGAGCAGGCGGCCATCCCCCCGATGATGGCATGTCTTCCAGCTGCTCCCGGGAAAGGATCTCCTCACACTCAGCCATTCACGCACATTCCTCACTGTGGCTCCTGTCTGCATCCATGGACCCTCCAGCCCTGGGTGGTCGGTGTCCTCAGTGTGGGCTTGAGGTCAGGTTTAGTGGGATTCATTGAATAAGTGAGTGAATGAATGAGTGAATAAATGAGTGAGTGAATAAATGAATGAGAGAGTGAATGAATGAGTGAGCAAATGAATGAGTGAATGAGTGAGTGAACAAACGAGTGAGTGAATGAATGAATAAATACATGAGGAATGAATGAGTGAATGAATGCATGAGTGAATGAATGGGTGAGCGAGTGAATGAGTGAGTGACTGAATGAGTGAGTGAATCAGTGACTGAGTGAGTGACTGAATGAGTGAGGGAATAAATGAGTGAATGAATGCATGAGGGAGTGAATGAATGAGTGAGCAAATAAATAAATGAGCAAATGAATGAATGAGTGAGTGAGTGACTGAGGGAATGACTGAGTGAGTAAATGAATAAATGAGTGAATAAACAAATGAGTGAATGAGTGAATGAGTGAGTGAACAAATGAATGAGCAAATGAATGAGTGAGTGAATGAATGAATGAGTGAGCAAATGCATGAGGAATGAATGACTGGTGAGTGAGTGACTGAGTGAGTGACTGAGTGAGTGAGTGAGTGGGTGGGAGTGAGTGGAGTTTGCGTTTAATGATCTGAGGGAATTGGAAGCCTGCAGCTCCTCCGTTTTGTTAGTTCCAGGAGGGTCACTGACCCCTGAGTTCTGTGTGCCGGTCCATGGAGCTGGCCAGCGGGACTGGCCTGGGGTGGGGGGCGGGGAGAAGAGTCACTGTCCACAGGACACAAGCCCCGTGGGGGGGCACAGGTGCGGATTGACCCGCTGTGTGGCCCTGGTCGGCCACGGCCCCTCTCTGTGCTTATCTGCAGACCGGCATCTTGACAGGGTGGCTGCGAGGGTTAAATCACGGCACGGGCACGCATGTGTGCCCAGGACGGTGCCTGGCACGGGGAAGGTCCACCAGGGCCCCTGGTTGTCACTCTCGGCCGGGCACTCTGTGGGCTGCCTCTCGTGTCTCCAGCTCCGAATCCTCTCGACGGCCCGTCGGCTGCTCACCACTCTCCACCCATGGCCTTTCTGCTCACGCTTCCAAGTCCTCAGGGCACCCCCACCTCACGGCTCCCGGTGTCCACTTGACTCACCGCCTCAGGCCTGCGGTCTCTGCCCACAGGGCACCTCCTTCTGTAAAATGTGTCATTTAGACGGAGTCGAGGTGGCGGTGGGGGAGTTTCTCTTCTTGAAGGCCCTGGAAGGCAGGTCCCAGGCAGCTGGGGGACGTCCAGAGGGCAGAGGGCACCCGGGAGTGTCTCCAGAGCCTGGGTCATGAATGCATAAAGATCTTCATGACCCAGATAATCACGATGGTGTGATCACTCATCTACAGCCAGACATCCTGGAATGTGAAGTCAAGTGGGCCTCAGAAAGCATCACTACAAACAAAGCTAGTGGAGGTGACGGAATTCCAGTTGAGCTGTTTCAAATCCTGAAAGATGATGA
>SJYC01117927.1:0-41078 GCA_006408675.1 Madoqua kirkii | reverse complement strand
TTACCACTAGTGCCACTGGGAAGACCCACACATATATAAAACTTGAGATCATCAATATAAAAGTGTGTGTGTGTGTGTGTGTGTGTGTGTGTATATAGTAACCAAGAACCTAGAATGTTGCATGTGCTCAGTCACTCAGCTGTGTCTTACTCTTTGTGACCCTATGGACTGTAGCCCAGTAGGCTCCTGTGTTCACAGATTGTTCAGGCAAGAATACTGGAGTGGGTTGCCATTTCCTCCTCCAGGGGCTCTTCCGACCCAGGGATCAAACTTGCATCTTCTGTGTCTCCTGCATTGGAAGGCGGATCTTTACCACTGAGCAACTTGGGAAGCCCCCAAAGCTATAACAGATACATATTAAAAAAAAAAAAAAACAGAAAAAAAGCTGAACAGTCAATATAGGCATCAAATCACAATGGAAGAGAACAAAAGAAGAAAAAAAAAAACCAACTACAAAACAACCAAAGCAATTAATGGAATGGCAAGAACACACCTATCAATAATTACTTTAATGTAAATAGACAAAATGTACCAATTAAAAGACATATTTGCCATCCTCACCCAAATTTCCAGAATTCAAAATAGAATTATTTCCTGAGCACCTACAATATACCAGGCTTAGGATACATCAAGAAACAAAAAATAGATCCCCACTGTCATGGTGCTTACATTTCGGTGACATATTTACCAAACTCGGCACTTTCAAACAGAACTGATTAACTTCCCTGCCCCTTGCTCCTTTGCCTGGCCTTCCCAGTTAATGATGTCACCATTCACCCAGGGGCTTCTTTACCATCTCACCCTCACTTGTTCCAAACCCTGTCAGGCTTACACTTATCTGTGCTTGTCAACACTCCCCACTGCTCAGAGGACACCCAGGATTTTGCCACTTGACCCAGCCTCTACTATCAGACTTATCTTCTACTATACCCTGTGTTCCAGCTACATCGAACTGAACCCACCATTGTTCACAGCCATGACCCTTGTTCTTCGGCATGTTTGTTCTCCTGCCTCAGCCCTCTTTCCTTTTCTTGGCCTGGTAAACCTCTGCTGCTGCTGCTGCTGCTGCTAAGTTGCTTCAGTCGTGTCCAACTCTGTGTGACCCCAGAGATGGCAGCCATCCTCTAAGGACCAGCTTAACTGACATCTCTTCTTGGAAGACTTCATCTATTCAAGAAGACAGTTATTTGCTTCTTCCTCCAATTCAGTTATGATACTGTACTGATCTGCTTATCTGTTTGCATTCCATCCAGACTGAGAATCCATCTCACCCTCACTTGTTCCAAACCCTGTCAGGCTTACACTTATCTGTGCTTGTCAACACTCCCCACTGCTCAGAGGACACCCAGGATTTTGCCACTTGACCCAGCCTCTACTATCAGACTTATCTTCTACTATACCCTGTGTTCCAGCTACATCGAACTGAACCCACCATTGTTCACAGCCATGACCCTTGTTCTTCGGCATGTTTGTTCTCCTGCCTCAGCCCTCTTTCCTTTTCTTGGCCTGGTAAACCTCTGCTGCTGCTGCTGCTGCTGCTAAGTTGCTTCAGTCGTGTCCAACTCTGTGTGACCCCAGAGATGGCAGCCATCCTCTAAGGACCAGCTTAACTGACATCTCTTCTTGGAAGACTTCATCTATTCAAGAAGACAGTTATTTGCTTCTTCCTCCAATTCAGTTATGATACTGTACTGATCTGCTTATCTGTTTGCATTCCATCCAGACTGAGAACTCACTGAAGTCAAGGATGATGCCATCTTGGACCACTCCAGGCAGCCCCTAACACCATGCCTGGCATGTAGGAGGTACTTAAATAAACAGCTATTCAATCTGGTAGCCTTCTCGCGTTAGATGTTTTGCATTAGAGCCTTTCGCTCACTAGTGAGAATCCTAATTCAGCAAAAAGCATTTTTCTCTTTCTAGGAACTGGAGGTTCTAGATTAAATAAGATAATCACTCACTTCACTTCTGGAGGCAACAGCCCGGTGCAACGGGGTCAGCCACATGTTGTCCTTGGCATTCACACGAGCTCCTGGAACCAAAGAGCACAGGTTAGAGGCATAATACAGTCAGGGAAAGTTCTGCTGATGCCAAGTCAGATGCTGTATCTTGTGCTCTTGTTTGCCTGGTACAAACAACACATTTTGGTTGTTTGTTTTTTCTTTGTATCAATCATGTGCTTTCTGGCCAGACAGGAGGCGATACTGAGTCCAGTAGAAGCAAGATCATGAGTTTAGAATGTCACAAGAATTAGGTTAAGACTAGAAGAGAAATAACAGTGTCTCACTGGGTAGGAGATATAGTTTCAAGAAAGCTGAGATTCTCCAGAACTTTAGAAATATATGTTCTGAAGAATGGAGAACTTCTCAAGGGTGTGGATATATGTATGTGTGCTCCTGAATATAATATATATTCCTGAATATAAACTATATAATCACATGCATTATTTTATTTTTTAGTCATTAAGCATATTTATTTCACAGGGCAGACAACATCCTTCTCGACAAATTATTAGGGATGAGCAGTCTTTTAACAAATGTATATTATACTAGGACCAGTGAGATGTCAAACAAATTTGTAAAGTTGGGTTCTGATGAGACTTGATCTGGGCTAAAAGGATTAGCAGAAATCCATTTTATCCAAGACCCTAATTAGTTCTCTGGAACTAGCCACGTATTTCGGTAGGAAAAAGCCAGCTTCCATGGGAGCTTTTGAACAGACACCACATGAAGCCTCTGTGGGCTATTCACAGCTCCCTCACACTGTGGGATGGGCAGATAGGGTAACACAGCCATGTCTCCTCAGCCGAACTAGTTTGAACCAGAGCTGTGAAAACTGCCTATTACCATGAACAGCAGAAGATTTATTTTACTTCATGTTTTTTATCATATGAGTAATACATGAATGTATTCTTCTTTTAAAAGAGAGATTGTCATAGATTTAGGTAAAGTCCCTTTGAGAATCACCCCCAATGCTGGATTCTCTTCACTCCCTAAAGAAAACTACTACTCTGAGTTGGTATATGAGATTCTGATTTATGTCTTAGATAAAAATAGGTATACTTATGGAAAATATTTCCAATATTTCACTGTAAACAATGCTGCTATGAACATCCATAAAATGACTCTATGCAAGTGTGTAAGTATTTTTCTAGGATACATAATTAGAAATGGACATTCTGTGTCACTGACCATGCACTTTTGGTTTTAATAGTTTCAACCCTTCAAAGTGTGCCAATTTATACACTCACAGTGTATGACTGCTTTATTTCCTCACATTTTCATCAATACTTGATATTATCAGCTATTTATTGTTATTATTCAAGGAATGTGCATAACAATCTCTTTGAGTTCTTCTCCAGAACTGGGGAGGATGGTAACTTCAGGCTGAGCACAAGATTCCTGGAGCACTGCCCAATTGCCTCACCACCAACCAATCAGAAGAAAGTCACACAGTCTGCAGCCCTCATTCCAAATGTTGCCCTCCTCTTCTGGGGACTGCTGCTGCTGCCACTAAGTCGCTTCAGTTGTGTTCGACTCTGTGCAACCCCATAGACGGGGGCCCACTGTCTCTGGGATTCTCCAAGAAAGAACACTGGAGTGGGTTGCCATTTCCTTCTCCAATGCATGAAAGTGAAAAGTGAAAGTGAAGTTGCTCAGTTGTGCCCAACTCTTAGAGACCCCCTGGACTGCAGCCTACCAGGCTTCTCCGTCCATGGGATTTTCCAGGCAAGAGTTCTGGAGTGGGGTCGGTGATGACCTATTAGGCCTCCTGTTTGGCCCTTGTCTGTTTGGACCCTGACTGGGTCCAACAGTTTCGGGTTAAACTGCTGTTAGCTTCCCAGGTGCCACTAGTGGTAAAGAACCCGTCTGCCAATGCAGGTGACACAGAAGATGTGGGTTCAGTCCCTGGGTCAGGAAGATCCCCTGGAGGAGGAAATGGCAACCCACTCCTATATTCATGCCTGGAGAATCCCATGGACAGAGGAGCCTGCTGGGCTACAGTCCAAAGGACTGCAAAGAACTGGATACAACTGAAGTGACTGTGCACATCAGTTACTTAAAATACTGCAAATCTAATTGGAAGAAAATGGTCTTACATTTCTATGTTGCCTATTTAACAATGAGATTGGGCATCTTCTAATATGTTTATTAGCCACTTGTAATTCATTCCCTTTATTTATATTCTTTGCCTATTCCCCCTATTTTTCTTATAATTTATATGTATACATTTATATTATAGTTACTGTTATTACTATTTATGTATTCTAAAATTCTAAAAAAAATGTTTTATGTAGATTCAAATGTGGCTTTTAATATCAAAATTCTTTTAAGGAGAAAATGCCACTAAGCTTGCTGGGTAACATAAGGCAACATACACCCCCATGTGTAACAAACACCAGCACTGTGTTCATGCAGCTTTGGACTCACTTGAGAAATTGAAAGATAATTAGAAATCTAGGGAGTAGATTCAGTCACTGTGTAAGCTTTCCATTCCTCCACTAATCCTCCTCCACAAGGTTGAAGAGGCAGCTGCCAGGGAAACCACCTCTCCCAGAACA
The DNA here is from genome assembly GCA_006408675.1 of Madoqua kirkii. Classification (NCBI taxonomy): domain Eukaryota; kingdom Metazoa; phylum Chordata; class Mammalia; order Artiodactyla; family Bovidae; genus Madoqua; species Madoqua kirkii. Next base: position 36,517 of record SJYC01117927.1, on the reverse strand, counting down.
ACAAAATTATTATGACAAAAGCAGAATTATCTGAATGGGGACGCGTATTTCATCAGTGTCATCTTATGAGACTGGCTTCCTCATCCTCTTCCTCTGTCTATCAGAGAATCTTGTTTACATGTTAGAGGGAGATGTCAGATGCTTGGAGTTGAATATTTATAACTGATTTTTCTAAAGGAAGCTTCATGTTATTTACCTGCCTGTCAGGCACCATTGTGTACTGAAGGACACAGAGTCAGCATGTCTAATGATTTAAAGGCAAATGCTTTTTCCCCCAAGCACATTTTTAAAAAAAATTTTTTTAAACACCAGGTTATACTGATTCTGCAGAAACCAAGATCTAATTAAAAGTTATAGGTATGAACTCTAATTACAAATTAAACATCTTTTTTTTAATCTTATCCCTTCTACCGCTTGATTTTATTTTCATAGATAATAGGAGTAAAGAAAACTCAGCATATTTTCAGAGGCAATATTTCTGTTCTTCTCACTGTGTCATCTAGAAACAAGTAGGACAAAGAAAAAAGATAGATCAAGTGACTAAAAATCTTATAGGCCAGTGAGAACAATTGATTCTTAAGCCAACGTTTGGCTTTTAATTATAGAAATAAATATGAAAGAAAGATCACACGAAATATGATTATAATGCAGTGAGATCAGCTTGCTATTGGTTTTTTTAAAAACAAACAGACCAAATCTCATTATAGCCCAGGAGCACTGTCCTGCAAAGCAATGAGCTAAGAAGAGTATATGATAATTCCAAATATGTGGCAATTGCTCAAAACATTTTAAAAACTCTCCATGGAGTTGCCTTTGGGGCCAGTTTATATGCTTATCAGCAAATGGCCCATTACTTTATAATCACACTACACTGGAGACCAAAATCAGCATTGCTTCATTTAATTACACCTCTTTTTCTAGACCCCCCCCAAAAATCAAATCCAACCTCAAAGGATGAATATTTGTTATGCATGAAAGAATCAAAAGAATGACCTGCCACCAGCTCTGGAGGCAATTTGCATTGGGAGTGGTAATCACATTTTGAAAAATCACAGGAAATAATTGCATAGGAATACCACTTGTTTGGTGGCCTACATTCTAATTTATTATTATTTTTAATTAATAGTTACAACTCACAAACACTCACATGTTACAGGGTGTGTAATCCCGGTTTTCTTCTTTCAGCTCAGAACTCTCTCTCTAACCCTGTGTGTTTCCAGAATTTCTCTACAAGGTCTTGTTACTATGGCTGTTTCTCTGTGTGCTCTGCTCTCTATATCTCAACACTAGTCTCTTAACTCTTAGCTACTGATTGGTTCACACTGATCTCATTCATATATCTCCAGGCAAATGATTTAGCAAGCTCTTGACCTTCTCCTGCCTTAATCCTGACTCAGTCAGGTCCAAAACAGAAGCTACAAGCAGGTGGTGAAAATAAAGCCAGAAGCAGTTATAACAAGAGGAAATCAGCAAGGCCTGAATTCCTTGCTGTCTACTCAGAGACACTCAGGGTTCCATCTGCCTAGCTAACAAAAGATAATGTCAGGAGGAATTTAGTGGGCTTGAGTTACACTATGCTCTGTAAGTTAATACAACAATGGAGAACACAGCTGTAATGGGAGATTCTGGCAAAGTCAAATGATTTGTCCAACATGGGAATCATTAGCACCTCATTCATTATTAAACTGGAAAACAACTTGGTTGGATTCCCTAAAGGGTCAGCTGCCAGATGTAAGTCTAGAGATGAAATCACTGCTCTTGCAATGATATTTGTTTAGGAATATACTACACAAAATGAATAAAGAACCTGTCAGGGAAATTAAAACCATGAGAATTTCAAGAGTTTGCTAAGTTTCCACAGTTGAGTAAAATTCCTAAAGAACCTTCACAATTCTCTTCCGTATCTAAGTCTTCCTAATTTGATGAGGAAAGGAGGAAAGATTCCATAGCATGTGCCACCTGAAATTATACTAGAGGCATTAATAACTCAGTGATTCCTCCAAGATGACTGGGCTAAGGAAACAGGTGTACAGATCAAGAGATACAGAACAGTTTCTCCTGGCTCTGAATGAGTTCTGTTTAAAAGAGGCTGGGGTGCTCCATGCCCACAAAAAAGAGAGGAGAGGTGAAACCAAGTCTCTTGATTATCAGACCCTAGATGTCTGGGAAAAAATAGATGGATCACCTCCATGCTGAAGAATTAAAACCTTCCCCTTCAAATGTAGAAAAACAAACAAACCAACACACAAAAAAAGCATAGCTGGGGATATAAGACAAAGTTCTAAATTTGCACAGTCATGAACCAAACACCCCTCTGAGAACCCTGAGCTGTGTCTTAACACTTAGAAGGCAGGTAGAGCTTGCTGGGATCATTAGATCTCATACCAAAAACGTCTATCTTGCACCTGCACCAATTCTGCCTATAATTTTCTATGGGCCAAATTTCTACTGCTGGGGCAACCAGCCAGGTGTGCACTGGCTCTTAGCCACAGACTGTGCCAGTGCCAAGCACTTCATATTTGTTTGGAACACAGCCTTGAAACATCTTTAGAATTATCAGAAGGAAGGCTTGTTCAAAACAGCATAAAAAATACTCCATGAATGCTAACCTAACCTCCATGAGACTGTTAGGAGCATGTAGCACAGGCATTGCAAGGCATAGAATACTTGTTTCCTGATAAAAGCTACCTTAAGAACACAACCACAACAAAAATAAGGGCAATGTGAATCTTCCTTGTGCATCACACACCATTCTTTTTCAGTGTTCTCCACACCTGCTCCAATACTGTATCAGTTCCTACCTTTGCATAGCTGACTTTGGAATTCTATAATTTCCCTTTACTACTGCAAACAAAGGTAAAACCTTATTATTGGCCTTTTGCATAGTCTCTGGGCAGTGGCAGTTCCTCCAGCTTTGAATCCCCCCAAACCAAGATGCAGGTCAGGAAGCAACAGCTAGAACTGGACATGGAACAACACACTGGTTCCAAATAGGAAAAGGAGTATGTCAAGGCTGTATATTGTCACCTTGCTTATTTAACTTCTATGCAGAGTACATCATAAGAAATGCTGGGCTGGAAGAAGCACAAGCTGGAATCAAGATTGCCAGGAGAAATATCAATAACCTCAGATATGCAGATGACACCACCCTTATGGCAGAAAGTGAAGAGGAACTAAAAAGCCTCTTGATGAGAGTGAAAGAGGAGAGTGAAAAAGTTGTCTTAAAGCTTAACATTCATAAAACAAAGATCATGGCATCTGGTCCCAACACTTCATGGCAAATAGATGGGGAAACAGTGTCAGACTTTATTTTGGGGGGCTCCAAAATCACTGCAGATGGTGACTGCAGCCATGAAATTAAAAAATGCTTACCCCTTGGAAGGAAAGTTATGACCAACCTAGATGGCATATTCAAAAGCAGAGACATTACTTTGCCAACAAAGGTTCATCTAGTCAAGGCTATGATTTTTCCAGTGGTCATGTATGGATGTAAGAGTTGGACTGTGAAGAAAGCTGCGCACCAAAGAATTGATGCTTTCGAACTGTGGTGTTGGAAAAGACTCTTGAGAGTCCCTTGGACTGCAAGGAGATCCAACCAGTCCATTCTAAAGGAGATCAGTCCTGGGTGTTCTTTGGAAGGACTGATGCTAAAGCTGAAACTCCAGTACTTTGGCCACCTCATGTGAAAAGTTGACTCATTGGAAAAGACTCTGATGCTGGGAGGAACTAGGGGCAGGAGGAGAAGGGGATAACAGAGGATCAGATGGCTGGATGGCATCACTGACGTGATGGACATGAGTTTGGGTTAACTCTGGGAGGTGGTGATGGACAGAAAGGCCTGGTGTGCTGCAGTTCATGGGGTCACAAAGAGTCGGACACGACTGAGTGAATGAACTGAACTGAAACCAAAAGAAGGAAGAAGAATGCCAGATAGCCTGCATGTAATCCACACTGAGGCTCATACACATGCTTAGATCCATTCCAGGGATTTGTCCAGCAAATACTCAAAGGAGAAAGCACATGCTGGTTTTGGGTGAGCTATACCAAGTAAAGGTGCTTATGCGTTGTTTAGTCATGCAATCATGTCCGACTCATTAAAATCCTATGGACTGTAGCCCGCCAGGCTCTTCTGCCCATGGGAATTTTCCAGGCGAGAATACTGGAGTGGGTTGCCATTTCCTCCTCCAGGGGATCTTCCTGACACAAGGATGGAACCCACATCTTCTGCATCTCCTGTATTGACAGGCAGATTCTCTACCACTGAGCCACCTGGGATTCCTGCCAAGTAGATAGGTTTCCAAAGATGAAAACACTGGCATTTTAAAATCTGATGAAATATTTAAAATACATAGAAAAATAAAGAGAACAGTATCACAAAGACCAGTATGACCACAACATGTGTTGGCCATATATTTACTTCCAATTTTTAAAAAATGAAGTATTTTTAAAAATTACTGTCTCTTTTATACCCTCCCCTGAAAACATCTGTCACTTTGTTTGCCTCCTCAGAGGTAACTACTATCCAGAAACCGATGTTTCATTTTTTCGCATATTTTTATGCTTTGATAACATTATAGTCATGTATCTAACCTAACCTCCATAACGTTAAGTTAAACAAAATAGTACTGTTTTGCAATGCAATTTCAGTTCAGTTCAGTCGCTCAGTCACATCCGACTCTTTGTGACCCCATGAACTGCAGCACGCCAGGCCTCTCTGTCCAGTGCAATTTAAAAATATGTAATACACATACATATCTATGTGTATTCATGTAGATTTAAAGGAATCCGTTTTCCTTCTTTAATTTTTAATTTTTTACAATGAAAGAAACAGATATCCAAATGTACAGAATGCATCCACAATACTGGGCCTGACTACTTGTTAAGATGGTCAGGAATCAGACTTTCAAAGCAACATAAAAAAGTTGGAAGTCATTTTTCAATAAGAAGAATGTCTTGTATTGTCCCTTGTCTACTGACAAAATCAATGACCAAATAAATGTCCACAAGCACAATAACGAAACTTTGTTTGGGTTCTTTGTAGTAGTCAATCTAGTAAATTGGTTATTTTAATTTTCACATGCCACTGACTTTTAAGCACAGCTGATATTTACCTGACAGAATCAGGAGCTCAATTATCTCTGCATCTCCCAGAAATGCAGCCACATGAAGTGGGGTTCGCTTCTCAGAATCCTGAAACGATGGCAAAGATAAACAAGTTAGTAGCAGCCGCAGGTACCTTTGGTCGATACAGTATGACGTCACTTACTCGGAGGTTAATGCTTGTGGGAGAGAGTGAAGGCCAAACATCTATTCAGATGAGCGCTGGTGACACATTTCTCTCAGCATCCCCCCGCAGGCACATGAAGGAAAGATCCCTATTTTTGTGTCTGTATGTTGTATTTGCCTCACTGCTGCTTTTATTAGAGCCCAGCTCAGGTCAAGATGGCCCATCATGCACTGGATGATGAAATAATTTATCTAAACCTTCAGAATGGGTAAAAAAAAATTTCAAAGCTTCTACCTATCTTAACAGTACAGTTCAAAGCTTTCAATGACTTATTTTCTAAGAAAACCTAGTGAAACTATTCACAAGGACACGAAATATAAAAACAATTATTTTCCATTACTGTTGCTTAGACCGCTGCCTATTCATGTAATACTTATTGAATGCCTACTGTGTGTCAGGAACCAGATTCTGGGGACAGAGTGGTGACTATGACTTCATGTCTTCACGAAACTTACAATCAAGTGGGAAGGCTGCTAATAGTCATGTAGCCCAATGACACATGAGATCCTTTCAGATAGTGATAAAGACTATAACAAAATTAAAATAGGATAATGAGATCAAGTGACTGTGAAGATGGGAACAAGATTCCTTAGAGTGGTTTCTAAGGGTGCTGACACTGAAGCTGAGCGCTGAGGCAGATATTACCAACTCTGTTATACAGATGAAAAACTATGGCTCAAATAAATTAAGAAATGTCCTCAAGACTCCACGGGTATATAGCAGAGTCAAGATTAGACCTTCACCTGTCAGATTCCAGACTAAGTCCTTTGCATGGCTGTGAGGCAGCATGGTAACAGGCAGGGGAAAAAAGTACTGCTTCCCCATCTGTAAACTGGAGATAATACCTCCCTAGAGGACTGATAAGAGCATTCAAGACAACATAAGTAAATAAGCCCTCGGTAGGTAGGAGGCTTGGTGCATGCACAGCAAGTGCTCCCTGGTAGCCATTATTGTCACAGAATAGAAAGTTGTGGGATACTGTAATCCAGAAGGAAAGACCTTATGGGGCCTTCCCAGGACAGAACCCCCATTCAAGCCCTCTACCTGCCTCATCTGTAGAAAAACTTTAGCTTCCAAGGCTTTCCCCTAGTTTCAAAGACCAAATTTAATCAAAATGAGGAAATGCAGGAACAAAGAAAAGAGAAAATAATACAGACATTCAACAAAATCTAGAACTTTAGTTCCTCCTCAAGGGCTATAGATAATATCCTGAGCCACAGGCTTGAGTTGTTTTGCAGATACTGAAACCTCCACCAAGAGGAAGAAGTTAACTGCATGCTGACATAAGCATGTAGATCCCAAACAAGTTGGAACCAGAATGTTGAGGACGCTGACACTCAATTACCTCACCACCAACCAACCAGAAGAATGGCCATAAGCTGATCATATACCCCAAAATCCTCTCCATCACCCTGACTTTAAAAACCTTTCCCTGGAAGCCATCAAGGTGTTCAGGAGTTCTGAGCATCGGTCACCCATACTCCTTGCTTGGCCTTGCAATAAGTGCTGCATGTTCCTTCACCACAATCCAGTATCAGTAGATTGTCTTCACTGCATGCAGGTGAGCAGATCCAAGTTTGGTTCAGTAACAACATCTTCCCTCGAAGACTGAGAACTCTCATAGGGTACAGAACAGGTCTTACCTCTCTCCCTATAGTAGCACCATACTAGGTGAAGAAATGAAGTGAAAGTCACTCAATCGTGTCCAACTCATTGTGACCCCATGGACTATACAGTCCATGGAATTCTCCAGGCCAGGATACTGGTGTGGGTAACCTTTCCCTTCTCCAGGGGCTCTTTCCAACCCAGGGATCGAACCCAGGTCTCCTGCGTTCCAGGCAGATTCTTCACCAGCTGAGCCACAGGGAAAGCCCATACTAGGTGCTCAGCATAAAGTGACCACACTCACCTTGTCTACATGCATGGCCTCTGCCACAAACTTTCAGCAGCTATCCTATAACAAAGGTAATCAAAGCCTATGCGCTGTCTTGGCGGTTTCTCCAGAAACTAGGATGCATTTTAGTGTTGACATTTGTAGAGTCACTATTGATTTTAATCATCACTCCTATCATTGCTTGATTAGACAATATACCTAATAGCCCTTGAGGCCCAAGGATGTTATTCTGTTTTCTGACAGTTCAGGTCCTCTGCTCTCAGACTCTCTCAGACTATAGCTTTTAGGCATTTCATGACTCACTTATCTAAAACAGATGGTAGGCAAGGAACAAGACAAGAACTGATCTTCAAGCCAGCCTATTTGTTAGGAGGTCTGGTAAACAGGTTTTATGAAGAGATTAACTAACTTTTCAGTGGGTCAAAAGAGGGGCTTTGAATTAACTGGGAATTTTTGTCTATGTATGCAGCAGGCAATCACTACATATAAGAAGAAGTAGGGCAGTCACGTTACTATTCCATATTAGATAATGATATGCCTTAGAAAAGGACTTCCCTGGTAGCTGGCTGCTGCTTTAAGAGATCGCCTGCAATGCCAGAGACCCAGGTTCGACCCCTGGGTTGGGAACATCCCCTGGAGAGGGAAATGGCAACCCACTACAGTATTCTTGCCTGGAGAATTCCATGAATGAAGGAGCCCAGCAGGCTACAGCCCATGGAATCACAGAGTCAGACAGGACTGAGCCACTAACACTATTATAACACTATGGCTTAGAAAATTCAGTAAGATATAAAACCACCCTCTTATTGCCATGTCATCCTTTCTGTGAAAATAAAGATTCAATGTTTAAAAGCATATTTGCTTATTTGAGAATCAAGTATTAATTTATACAGTGAACTATACAAATAACTGAGATCAGACTTTCACAAATGTCTTCTATTTCTTCTATTGATGTTTCTACAAGCACTTTCCTTTTTAGCTTTATATTCTCTTTGAATCCTCTGTAATAACTGAAAAGTATCTATTGGGCCCTAGGATAAAAGTTATATAATTATATGTTCATTCATAAATTGAACTGGTTCCAGAGCTTGGTTCAACAAATTAAACCTCACCTAAGTGATTTAAACAAGGACTAACCCAACCCAGATTATGACTTTACTTTGACCTGAAGCAAAGTCAATGCTCTGTTTGAGAACTTGGCCTCAAATAAAAGCCAAAAAATACCAATATTCAAATCTGGTTGGTCCATCATTATGTAACAGGCTTTACTCATCCTGTAGGTCCTTTTATGACATGACTTGTTCAAATTTAAGTTTTTATATTATATATGGGTGTGTTCCATAAGATCATGCTGTAAAAACTCCTTGATTATAAATCCATTTTTCCTCTTTTAATATGCATTTTAAGGTTTCCTATAGCTTTCTGAACACCCATGCCAATAGATACTCCCCTTCAGTGACAAGCCATAAACAGGCAACAGCAGAGAAGATCTATATTTAGGCAGTAGTTCTTCGGTTCACTGAAGCAGCAGAATCATACAAACAATGTCATGTGTTATTAAGACTTTACCCAAAATAACAATGCATTACTACTATTGACCAAGGGTTGCCAACACCTGCTCTCAAGCAAGGAACCTGAGTGATGTACAGGATCATAAGTTGAGGGATGAATAACAGAGTCGCATCCATCACCATACCCAACGAGGTGAAACCAGCCAGAAGTTGCAGCTCATCCTCTAAGTTAAAGGCCACTCTACTTGTCATAAGCTAGATAAATGGAGTAGGAGATGCAATGGTAGAAGGAGAGGGAAGGCTCCTCTCCTATCTTCTACTATTTCCCCTTCTACCAAGGGGAAAAGAAAATGCTAATGATAATACTAATAAAAATAGGTCATTGGCCAATTATATCCCTATGGTATCTAAAAGAAGAAACAAAACCCATCTGGTACTGATGCAGTTTAATTTTTTTTCATAATTTTTTCTCATCTATTCTATTATTTAAATCTTATAACATCCATATTAGAGGAGACACATCTTTCAGAACTTTGTTGTTAAGCCTTGCTACCACCATTTAAAAGATATGGACTCTGAGCCCTTGGATATGTTGTATGACTTGCCCAACACAGCAAACTGATGTCAAAGAATTGGGGGTCCTGGCTACCAACTTGAAACTTTTTTCTTTATAAAAGTGGAAGCAAGTGATGACCAAGCCAGATGGATGGGACAGGGGAGGGAGGCTCAAGAGGGATGGCATATATATATATTTATGACAGATTTACACTGTTGTATGGCAGAAACTAACACAACATTGTAAACAATTATTATCCAATTAAAAACAGATTATAGGACTTTAGTTTGTTAGCCTCTGTTCCAGATGTTTAGGAGACATCAGCAGTCATCCTTTTGTGTCCTATGGGTCATAGCCCACACACAGAAACCTTGCTTACAAAATGTAGGGTGTACATCTACCAAGAGAAAAAAATCTGAACAATGAAAAAGGAATTTAAACATAAAATTTGAAAACAAACCAAAAAAATGGAAGCGAGAACATTATCATAGAAGTTGCCTTGATAGTCAAAAAAACTTTCCCTTATAATCCCTAAGAAATTCTGGGGGAAACGTGACAGACATACAGTAAATGTTCATTTAAATGAGCTTGCAAAAGTTAAATGGTCTGGGGCAAGAAATAAGGAATAAACTGAGAACCAAAGCTGGAAGCACATGAGCTTGTTACCCTGCAGGGAGAAGCCGTACTCCAGGGGCTTGGGACTGAACACTCGCTCTGGGATGGAAGGTGAGGTGGAGAACTGAAACTGGGAGACCTAGAAAGTGGTCTTGAAGAAAGATTCCTAAAGAACAATGGTGGGCTCCAGAAAAAGCTTAACACTCCCTGGGCAGATGGCAAAGCAGTGCCTTGGCCTAGATTCTTAGTGGAAGAATAAAAGTGTCTCCACTGAGCATGTGCATCCCCAGAGTCTGTGCTCCCGTGTTTTTGGGATTTGAAGAATATTAGAGTGGATTGCCATTTCCTACCCCAGGGAATCTTCCCAACTCAGGGATCAAACCCATATCTCTTTTGTCTCTTGCATTGGCAGATGGATTCTTTACCTCTAGCACCACCCGGGAAGCCCTCTGTATAGTCTAGAAACTTTCGAGCTGGAAAATAGTTATAAGAATTGGTTCTAGGCTAAGGATACCCTGATGGGGCCAAGAAGAAAAAACATCTATCTAGAGAGCTGTGTCCTTGAGGTAACCCAGGATTCACATAGACTAAAACCTCACTGAAAGTGAGCTCACAAACCACAGACCTATGTAGAAATAACTAATTTCCCATAAGCCAGGGTCCGCAGGCATACCAACCAGCAAGAGCTTGATATAATAGAAGAATCAGACAGAGATATAAACAATGTTTAAAATCTTTAAACATAAGGGACAAAGCCCAAGGGAGAAAATAAAGCCTTATGTATTTTTGACTGAACAAAATTTGAGGGAACAGGTATGAAGGAAGAATTATAGGAAGCAGTACAAATGATGTTAGAAACCATCTAAGACTTTGATTTAAGAGAAGTGAAAACAGAAGAGCTGAAAAAAATTGAAGAAGGATAAAACTAGAACAGTGACTTTGGAATATGTTTTACTACCATATATTCAGCCATGTTTTCTAGGTACAGACATATATTGAGAAGGTATTATCTTCCAGACACTGTGATAGATGTTATTAATAGAAATACAAAATTTGAAACATCCAGCCATCACCATAAAGACACTTACATCCAGTAACTAGTTTGCAAATTTAAGACACAGAAAAAAAAGAAAGCAGGGACATGGTAATTTGATATTTGTGATATTAAAAGATTTATGAAAATTACCAAATGCACTAAGACAAAGTGTTAGTCACGCCATCATATCAGACTCTTTGCAACACTATAAACTGTAGTTCACCAGGCTCCTCTGTCCCTGGAATTCTCCAGGCAAGAATACTAGAGCGGGTTGCCATCTTTCTCCAGGGGATCTTCCTGACCCAGGTATCAAACCTAGATCTCCTGCACTGCAGGCAGATTCTTTACTATCTGAGCCACGAGGGAATCCCACTGAGACTAATGTTGTAGTAAATATTGTCCCAAAACCTGTTCAATTCTGACCAAGCCTGGGGCAAGAAGTCTAAACGGACAAGAAAAAAAATCTCTTTTGAACTGGGACATGAACACATTTTGCCCAAGACGCTCAAGAAGCCCTACTGGCTCCTGCTCAGTATGAACTTTGGAAGCCCTGAGCCAGACTTCCAGTTCAGCCACAGAGCCCAGCTGGTATTTTATAGGCTGCCTTGGGGTAGTTTCTGGATCAAAACTAGAATCCAGGACCAGACTAGGACAAGAGTAGCCTTCAGGTATTGTTGCCAAGCTACATGTTCTGCACCATTTGCATTCATTCTATGTTGTCCAAGTGGACTTTCTGAGATGACCAACAGTTTGGTTGTGTAGGTCTTTACAACAGCCAGGAACACAGAGGAGAAAACAACTTAAAAGCAAGCACACATCAGAAATAAACACAAAAGTAAACTCAAATGGATTAAAGACCTAAATATAAAATCAGAAACATAAAACTCTTAAGAGGAAAACATGAGCAGAACACTCTCCAACATAAACCACAGCAAGATTCTCCATGATCCATCTCCTAGAATAATAAAAATAAAAATAAACAAATGGGACCCAATTAAATTTAAAAAGCTTTTGAATAATGAAGGAAACTGTAAGCAAGGTGAAAACACAGCCCTCAGAACAGAAGAAAATAATAGCAAATGAAACAACTGACAAAGCATTAATCTCCAAAATATACAAGCAGTTCATGCAGCTCAATGCCAGAAAAACAAAAAACCCAATCAAAAAGTGGGAAAAAGACCTAAACAGACAGTTCTCCAAAGAAGACATGCAGATGGCTAATAAATACAGGAAAAGATGTTCAATATCATTCAGTATTAGAGAAATGCAAATCAAAACCATAATAAGGTATCATCTCACACCAGTCAGAACGGCCATTATCAAAAAGTCTACAAACAATAAATGCTGGAGAGGGTGTGGAGAAAAATGAACCCTCTTACACTGTTGGTGGGAATGCAAACTGGTACAGCCACTATGGAAAAGATTGGGAGATTCCTTAAAAACCGGGAGTAGAACTGCCATATACCCAGTAATCCCACTGCTGGGCATATACAGCAAAGAAACCAGAACTGAAAGAGACACATGTACCCCAGTGTTCATTGCAGCACTATTTATAATAGCTAGGACATGGAAGCAACCTAGATGAATGGATAAGGAAGTTGTGGTACATATATAAAACTCAGGGAAAGTAATGTATTTGAGGATACATAAATACATAAAGGAATGTATTTGAGTCCGTTCTAATGAGGTGAATGAACCTGAAGCCTATTATACAGAGTGAAGTCAGTCAGAAAGAGAAAGACAAATATTGTATATGAAGGCATATATATGGAATTTAGAAAGATAGTACTGACAATCCTATATGCAGGGCAGCAAAGGAGACACAGATGTAAAGGACAGACTTTTGGGCTCAGCAGAAGGTGAGGGTGGGATATTTGAGAGAAGCATTGAAACAGGTATATTACCATATGTAAAACAGATGAGCAGGGCAAGTTTGATGCATCATATATATGGAATTTAGAAAGATAGTACTGACAATCCTATATGCAGGGCAGCAAAGGAGACACAGATGTAAAGGACAGACTTTTGGGCTCAGCAGAAGGTGAGGGTGGGATATTTGAGAGAAGCATTGAAACAGGTATATTACCATATGTAAAACAGATGAGCAGGGCAAGTTTGATGCATGAAGCAGGGCACCCAAAGTTGGTGCTCTGGGACAACCCAGAGGAATAGGTTGGGGAGGTAGATGGGGGGCAGGTTCAGGATTGGGGGGACACGTGTATACCTTTGGCTAATTCATGTTGATGTATGGCAAAAACCTCACTGCATTGTAAAGTAATTATTCTCCAATTAAAATAATTTTTAAAAGAAATAAATTATCAATGTAGTTTTTAAAAAAGATTATTCAAGTTCACAAAAAGACAGATCTTTTTCTGTTCTCTAGGAGCTTCAATTCCAAATAGCCCTTGGCAAACAGATTCAGACTCATGGAAAAAATTCAGGTTTCTTCAGAAGGAAGGAAGGTTAAACCCTCCCTTTCTATGAATAGCCAAAGACACACACAGCCAGCTGGCGTCTGAGCTAAATTTGCAGCATGTCATAGAAGGATCAGGCAAAGGAAGTTTCTGTCATCTGTTTACCAAAGAAGCAGATGAAAGAAAATGGGGAACTAGAAGCATGTCCATGTAAAGTGAGCTTGACATGGCCAGAGAGTCTTTCTGGCAGCTAAACAACACTGTGTTAGGCAGGCCGACTGAGGGGACACCACAAGCCTCTCTTCTGAAGATTAAGAATTGTTTATTACAATTCTTTGGAAATTCTAGTGAGATGTGTATGATCTAATCTTCATTGTACGTATCTGTCGTACACTAAAACAAACATCCCTCCCTACACAGAAATATCTTAAATACCAAGACAGGCAAATAGCACAATATTTAAAAAAAAAAAAAAAAAACACCTCTACAAAGCTTTCCTGTCATGAAACACAGAAGTTAAGCTCCAATCATCAACTCAAATCCCCACTACTACCAAAGGAACGGAGAAATAACTAACCAGCTTATGTATATTGAGTGGAGATAAGCAGGAGCAAACAAATGTCTAAAGAACTCTGGACACAAAGTAAGTACCTTGGAGATGCATCAAATCATGTGAGGAAAAGAGCCAAAGACACATTAAAGATTTAAATCAAACAATTTACAGAAAGGGAAAAATTGGTCTGAATCTCTCACTTGGTCTGAAGTGAGAAATTAAAAGAAAATTTTAAAGAAGAAAAAAAAAGCAAACAAGGGAAACAAAAATCATATTTCTTTTAACAGCTCACAAATACAGAGAAGAATAGAAAATACTGGATCTATATGTCCTATCAGCAAAATCAAACACGTTAACATTTTTTTACATCTGCTTTAGAACTGTTTTTTAAAAAACAGCTTTAGGGGTAAATGTCATGAGTACTGTGACTTATAAACGGTTCAGGAAATAACTCACTATGTGTATGTGTTTGAGACAGACAGAGAAAGGGAGAGAAAGGCAGAGAGACAGGTTAGGCAGTTTTTGATTCTTTACTATAAGAAAGGATGACATTCTGTCCATGGTTCTCCCAGAGTATGTATGAGAATTCCCCTAGAGTAAACACCAAGAAAAGAAGGGCTGGGTCTCAGGGAATATTCCTGTTCAACTTTATTAGGTATTGCCAAATAGCTTTCAAAAACGGTTTACCAATTTATACTCCCACCAGTCACAAGTTAATTAGTTACTTTCCCTGACATCCTTGCCAATATTTGCTATTACCAACCTTATTACTCTTTGCCAATATGATGTACCTAACATGTTATTCCATTGAAGCTTTGATTTATATTTTACTACCTACAAGTGAGGTTAAGATTCTTTTCATATGTCTACTAAAAATTCTGGCTTCAACTTCAAAGTCCCTGTATATATTCTTTATCCATTTCCAAATTCAGTTATTAGTCTTTTTTCTTATGATATATGGAAGATTTTTTAAAATATTGCTTAATTCAATTTTCAGTGAAAACTCAAGTTTTACCTTCACCTAGACACAGGAGAGACAGGTCAATGTATACCCCAAGTCACCATCAAAGAAAAATTCAGATTTACAATCATTATTTATCTTCCACGCATATGTGCTCCCATGGAGCCAGATTTTTCTTGGCTGGAATATTCTATGCCTCAAAAGTGATGGTTTATCTCTGCCTCTACACACTCCCAGCACTGAATAACCTCATTCAACCACCTCTGTTGGTATTTTAATCCATCATCTGAATGTAACACAGATGTATGAGAAACACCAATACATTTTGCTATATCTAAAAATGTTCAAATTCAAACCTCAAATCTATATATAATTCTTAAAACTAAATAATAATCACTCAGAAGACTTTAAAGTGAAGGTAAAATGTAGGAACTCCCTGGTGGTCCAGTGGTTATGACTCTTGCTCTCATTGCTGGGGCCCAGTTAGATCCCTGGTAAGGGCTAAGATCCTGCAAGTCATATGGCCAAATAAAAGATAAAATAAGAGAAATGAGAAACGATGCTCAACATCACTTATTATCAGAGAAATGAAAATCAAGACCACAATGAGGTACCATTTCACACCAGTCAGAATGGCTATGATCCAAAAGTCTACAAGCAACAAATGCTGGAGAGGGTATGGAGAAAAGGGAACCCTCTTACACTGTTGGTGGGAATGCAAACTAGTACAGCCACTATGGAGAACAGTGTGGAGATTCCTTAAAAAATTGCAAATAGAACTGCCTTATGACCCAGCAATCCCACTGCTGGCCATACACACCAAGGAAACCTGAATTGAAAGAGACACATGTACCCCAGTATTCATCGAGCACATAATAGTCAGGACATGGAAGCAACCTAGATGTCCATCAGCAGATGAATGGATAAGAAAGCTGTGGTACATATACACAATGGAGTATTACTCAGCCATTAAAAAGAATACATTTGACTCAGTTCTAATGAGATGGATGAAACTGGAGCCGATTATACAGAGTGAAGTAAGCCAGAAAGAAAAACACCAATACAGTATACTAACACATATATATGGAATTTAGAAAGATGGTAATCATAACCCTGCAGCGGAAGCGCAGAGTCCTAACCACTGGACTGAAAGAGAAGTCCCCAGAAGTCCTTTCAGAGCAGACTCTACCTGGGGAAACTGACAAGACAGTTCAGTTCAGTCACTTAGTCGTGTCTGGCTCTTTGCGACCCCGTCGACTGACTGCAGCATGCTAAGCTGCTATTTATTCTGTTGCCCTAATCATATTTGGCCAGAAACATTTCCTGAGAGCCAGAACATAGAAACAGAACATAGAAAAGAGTTCTAGCCCTCTAGTCCTACAGGTCAGAAAACAGGCCAACATGCTCAAGTTCTGTTGCCAATGAAACAGTAAAATACATTCACCCAATACAAAGGCAATCATCATGAGTTTCTGATGAAAGCAAAGCAGGTCTTCAGGGAACCACCTCTCCCCGAATCCTAGAAGCTAATCAAGTTCACAGATGCCCTGTGCAGCATCCCAAGTATAAGAAGAAGCAGTGTTTTTAACTATAATGTATTTGGTAAGTAGTTTTTCCTGGAGAAATCATAATTCTAATATACATGGTGGGACGGTTTTACCACTAAGAATATCTAAGGAAGCCCACAGTTTGGAACGGCCCTTGGTTCCCATGAGCTAACCAGAGAGAAGAGAAGTTTAGTTTCTGTTAGGGCCCCACCCTAGGCTCTCGGTCTCTTTTAATTAGTTCAATAACAATCTCTTCAACAAAGATGTCTAATAGGAGAGGCAGAAGCATACTCATAGAAACAATTTCTGTGGCCCATAAAAAATCACCTTGACTAAAATGATTAATATTTCTTTACAAGTTTTTTCCAGCCTCCAGGTGGGTACAGAAACTGAGTTTACACATAACACTGATAATAAAAGGCATCAACACAGTTATCAGGACCTGAGATCTTGATGATTGGCTCAGTACACCAAGATGCTAACAATCACAGGTGTTCTTCACCTTCTTCTTTCTTTGCCTGTATTTCAAGACTTAATTAACAGTTTAGAAAAAAAAACCTAAAATTCCTTTTGCAAATAAGACTTTACTATTTAAAAAACAACAAAAATAAAGCAAAACAAGCAACAGGCTTGCTCTGATAAGAACTGTTGCTGCTGCTGCTAAGTCACTTCAGTTGTGTCCGACGCTGTGTAACCTCATAGACAGCAGCCCACCAGGCTCCCCCGTCCCTGGGATTCTCCAGGCAAGAACACTGGAGTGGGTTGCCATTTCCTTCTCCAATGCATGAAAGTGAAAAGTGAAAGTGAAATCGCTCAGTCATGTCCAACTCTTAGCAACTCCATGGATTGCAGCTTACCAGGCTCCTCTGTCCATGGGATTTTCCAGGCAAGAGTACTGGAGTGGGGTACCATTGCCTTCTCCACTAATAAGAGCTAGTTGTAAGTAATTAAACATAAAATAGTAAAGCACTGGATATTGTTGCCCATCTAAAAATCTTTGTTATCCTGTGAAAGTGAAAGTGAAGTCGCTCAGTCCTGTCTGACTCTATGTGACCCCGTGGACTGTAGCTCACCAGGCTCCTCCACCCATGGGATTCTCCAAGCAAGAATACTGGAGTGGGTTGCCATTTCCTCCTCCAGGGGATCTTCCCGATCCAGGGATTGAACCCAGGTTTGCTGCATTGCAGGCAGACACTTTAACCTCTGAGCCATAAGGTTTTAAATAATTGATATGCAAAATGTTCCTTTGCAAACAACAAAACATCATGTTTATTACTAAACTTGGGAAAACTGTAATTTGTATAATGCTCCATACAGTTGCCAAAGCATTGTCCTACACAACTGCATCAGGTTATTCTTAGGAAAAGTCTGGGAAACTGATCAAGTAGGTGTTGGTATCCTCATTTTATAGGTCAAGAATCAAGGCTGACTCAGAGTTGGATGACTTACTAAAAGTCACACATCAACTTTGGAGGAGTCTTGGTTTTCTGATTCCACGTTCTTGTGTTCTCTCAGAACACCACATAGGACCTTACTAGCTGGTACAAATTCCTCACCAAGAAAGAACCTGCTTCCATCCTCCTCAGGACACTTTAGTGGCCTTTGATCCACCCTGACCTTTCCTGCCAAGTGACCTGCAGGACAGGAGTGGACACACACACACACGCTTTCATTAGAGGCATCCTCTTAGGGCCTAAAGAACATACACTTTGGAGTCAGAATGACCTGACTTTAAATCCCTCCTCTGCCACTCAGAAGCTGTGTGACTTTGGGCAAACAAATCAGTTTCTGAGACTTATTTTCTTTTCTGTAAAATGAAAATAGGATCACTACCCAGATAGGCAGAAACTAATTTCCAATAAATATTAGCAATCATCATCATTATTATTATTGACATCTTTGTGACTTATCCTAATTCTTTTAGTTCCCCTTGGGATGCTACTACATAAAGAGACTCAGGATAAACAAGTTACTGTTAAGAAGTGGTATTTTTAACCAGTAGAAGGGCTGACACTGCCTGCTCAAAGCTGGCACATAGCAGTGCTTTGCCCACCTCCTCTCCCTCCTAAAGCAGTCAACTTCGATGGGCCTGGCCATTGTATCTGTTCCACCCCAACCAAAGGTAACCAAAGTTCTGCCAGGCTCCAAAACTGGGCCTCCCATGATTCATCCTTTATCTGCTGGGACCCACAGTAGGGTCTTCACCTTATGGAACCCCCTAAAACACCTACCCTCCAGCAGCTCTAAACACTTGCTGAGAATATATTGGGTTGGCCAAAAAGGTTGTTTAAATTTTTCTGTAACATCTTACAGAAAAACCTGAATTAACTTTTTCGGCCAACCCAATATCTCTACTGCCATGAAGGCCTGCTTTCTCATCCAGTCTCAGTGGTTCAGTAGAGTCAGACCTGGCTGCAACTTGAACTGATGGGAACTGCCCTTGGGAGAAGGATGTTGTGCCCTTTCTCTCCTCCCCCAAAGCTTAAAAACCTTTGAACTAGGCATCCCCAAAATAGAACACCGTCACTAAACCTTCCTGGCACTTGACAAGAGTTTTGCTGCCCAAGACATCTATGCTATTAATCAATCTCCTTTATTAACTTATTAGAAGTAAAGCCACCACAGAATCATTGAAGTCGTCAGGAAGATAAACACGGGGCCACTTTATACAGAAACAAGCAAGGAAGCATTTATCTGTGCCAGTCCTAACTGAGCCAGGAGGACAGACAGCTAAACACACTACAATGATTGCTTACAGAAACTTCTGCTTAGTGACAGAAGACTGCAAAATGGCAGGCCCCCCAAACCCTCCAATTACAGACTGATGTGAGTGGTCCGAGAACGTGGAGATGGTTACGTAACAGCATTTCTCGATGAAAAGGAATATGGGAGACGCATCTCTCCAGCTCCAGGATAACCTCGAATAAACCCATACCACTTGACAACATCCCTTGGACAAAATGGTCAGTGGTGCACTTGGCCTTCACAAACATGCAGTATCAGTTCAGTTCAGTTGCTCAGTTGTGTCTCTTTGTGACCCTGGGGACTGCAGCACACCAACTTCCCTGTCCACCATGAACTTCTGGAGCTTGCTCTAACTCATGTCCATCGAGTCAGTGATGCCATCCAACCATCTCATCCTCTGTCATCCCCCTTCTCCTCCTGCCTTCAATCTTTCCTAGCATCAGGGTCTTTTCCAATGAGTCAGCTCTTCACATCAGGTGGCCAAAGTATTGGAGTATATGCACTATAGGGGATATTTATTTCCAACAACCTTAAATTGTTTAGTATTTCCAGAATAGTTAGTACTTTTTTCACATGAGCTAAGAGCCCCTTAGAATCCTCACTTGAAAATATGGCTCCTGAGAGTATAAAGAAGGCAAGAATGGAGTCTTCCCCCAGAAGATCTCGAATACTTATGTACCCAACACCAGAGGACATGGGGATATGGGCATTTGATGGGTGGGTTGAACACTAATACGTATCTGGATAATTTGCTTGCTTGCCAGTGCTACCTTCTCTCTATCAAGCTTATATATTTATGGAAGGGAATGATTTTTAATTTAAATATATCTTGCTTTGCATACCATCTGTATTTCTGAAAATGGCCTACACATTATACATTATAAAATTGATTATTTTTTTCACTAAATTATAAAATGATAAGATAACAAAAGAGGACATGAGCTTGGCTAGCATCCAAAACACCACAAAGGAACGTCCCTGGTAGTCTAGTTGTTAGGAATCCTCCTGCCAATGCAGTGGGCATGGGTTCAATCCCTGGTCTGGGAAGATTCCATAGGCTGCGGAGTAACTAAGCCTGCACGCTGCAACTACCGAGCCTGTGTGCCCAGGCTTCCCTTGTGCACAGCATAAAAAAATCAACAAGCCACAGATAACAAACGCTGGCAAGGATGTGGAAGTGTGAGGGCTTTGAGACCGTCAACACAAAATATTCCCCCTTGAGAAGAAGCAGGGACATTTTGATATAACATCACGACAACATTTGTTTTATAATCACAAAACAGGGAGCCCCTGATTTGAGTTTTTTGTCATCTGAGAGAGTCTCTTCATACTCAGCTCAACTGACCTTTCCTCTGAAATCTCTTCGGATTCTCTCCCCGATTCCTTCTACTGTACAGTCTTCTTTCATAGCACCATCACAACTGATTTCTGCCCTCCTCTTTCCCGACTCCCGCCAACCAGGCAATGGGCTCAGGGCAGAGACAGTCTTATTCATCTCTGAACCAACCATCAGGCTTCCCTGGTGGCTCAGACAGTAAAGAATCTGCCTGCAGTGCAGGAGACCCGGGTTGGATCCCTGGGTGGGGAAGATGCCCGGAAGAAGGGAATGGCTAGCCAACTCCAGTATTCTTGCCTGGAGAATTCCATGGACAGGGGAGTCTGGTGGGCTACGGTCCATAGGGTCACAAAGTGTCACACATCTAGCATACAGTAGGTGCTCAATTCACATTTCTTGGAGGAATAAATGAGGGTATTGTATTAATTTATTTTAGACTCTATCAAACCTAAATAACAAGAAAAGGGTCTGAGTGAGGATGGCTTGTAGGTTTCTGTGGTGAGGCAGAAAACCCATCTACAAGGGGTCAGGGAGGCCAAAGAGTCTGGATGGGTCAGTGGCCTGGTTGTCTGTGGCTCTCGTCCACATCTAAACTTGACCGAAGACAGCAACCCCTCAGTCCACCATGGGTACAGCCTGGCCTTGTTTCAAAACTATCTGACCATCCCAGGATCCCCAGCCCTTCAGACTTTCTATCCATTCTATCGCTTTCAACAAGGCCCTGGCTTTGTGCCTCACTTATCCAGTGGATGAGAAAGCTTGCTAAGAAGGTGGTACGAAAGCCATGAGGCTCAGCTACCGTTTCTTATCAATAAAGTTCACCTGTGTCTCCACCAGTGTGGGCTGCCTGATATGCAGTCTGGTTCCAGAGAGACCTCTACTACAATATGACCTGCAGACCAATGGACATGCACGTCCACAACCAGTTTACAAAAGCCAGTTCCTGAAAACCCAGCGGTTTCTGGAATTAGGGGACCAAGATCAAAATTTTGTTTAAGGTGGAATTTTATTTCCTTGTTTCTGGCTACCCAAACCTGTATATGAAACGATTAGAGGCTCCTATTAAAATGAAACTACTGGTGTGGCTAGTTCCAAGCACAGGAAATCTAGATGTGTCATAGTCATAGAAAGGAGAAAGTGTGGGCTGGTCACCTTTATTAACAGGCCAATGCAGGCCCAGTGCTGGGGAGGGGTGCTAGTGATGAAGAACAGGAACACTGTTTCTTAAGAGGAGACGGCTGGGATTTGCCTGGCAATCCAGCAGTTAGGACTCCATGCTTCCACTGCCAGGGGCACAGGTTCAGCCCCTACTCAGGGACGTGAGATCCCACAGGCCAAGTGGCCCCCCAAAACTAAATAAATAAAAGAAAGGGCTGAAGAGACTACAGTTGTGGGTGTGGGTCTATCAAAGAAAGTCTTTATAAAGGACACATAAAGTGAGCGGGGTCACAGGTGGTATCTACTGCTTCTCAATCCCTCAAGAATTTCCCAGATGGATTTTCCCAAAAGGCTGAGGTGTATCCCAGACATCTATGTCATTCCACTAGGACCAGGGTTGCTAGGGAAATTTTATTCAGGGGTAAGAGATGACTCAATTCCAACTTGGCTGAGTGGGGACTTTCTATTACATCCCTCAGGTCACGGGAGGTCTGGCCTCAGAAGCTGCCAGCTGTGTCTGGGTAGACCTCTCTCTGGCAGCACAAGGTCAGGGGTGCGGTGAAGAGGGAAGGAAGTGCAGCTGTTGTGTTCCTGGAGTTCCCAGGTGGTCCTGACATAGGAAGCCCTTTCCCTCGGTTCTCCGGAGCCATGATGTGGGGTCAGAATGGTCGTGTACTTCCTCCAGCTGAAGAGCAGCTCTCCAAAGAGAGCCCTTCCTCCAAGCAGGTCTCCCAGGCTTTGCTGCCACACTAGGCATACACAGTGAGAAAGCCCATGCTTACCAGGAGACAGACCACTTTCCCTGCCACAGGATTCTCTCACCTCCTACTGCTCCCCTCCCTGCAGTCCTCCCCTAACACCCATACCTCTCACCCCAACTCCCTGATCAAGTGACCCTCTAAGCCCTGGAGCACTAGACCTCTGCTCAGTCAGGCGTGCCTCAGCCAGAACTGCCTTCCTCCTCCTCGTTTTCTCAAGCCTGAGATGTCTTCGTTTTGACCTAGCCCTCAACCTCCTCCAGGCCCTCCCTGAACTGCTTTCCCAGCAACATGTCTCAAAACTAGTAGTTCATCTCTCCTTGGTCCCTGAAATTTGCTTGCACTTTGCAAGATGTCCAAGAGCCACATAAGCGTCCTCTCTAGTAGATACAGTGACTGAAGACACAGGGTGTCAACTTGGTGGGAACCTGACAGAGGAGCTGACCAGACAAGGCTTTCATTTTTGGTGACCAAAACGTAACTGCTGCCATAACCAACTATAATTACCAGGGTGACAGAAAGGTGGAATGAATACCAACCACAGTGAGTGGGTCACATCCTGCATCTCATTTCCTGTGTGCTCATCTGTGAGCCAGGTGAGCTAGGAATAGAGAGCGGTAACTAGGAGGCCATACATAAAAAGGGCCCTGACCACTAGAGAAGCTTGGAAAATGAAGTTCTGTGTCCAAAAGACACATATCTTGTCTTGGGATATGAAATATATATCCTGAATAAATCATCTTGTCCAAGAATAAAAGCATAACATATATAAGTGACAGATCTAGTTTCCCAGCTATTGGAAATGAATAAATTTGGCATTTTAGTTTATAAATCATTCTCTTGTAAACTTAGATAGTGTGAGTAAATTCCCCAAATTCTAATCATTCCCACTGAGCTGAGAAAAATTGTTAAAACATTTGATAAAACATTTGATTAAACATTAATCGATAAAACATTTTTAACACAAGCAAAATTATATTTTTAATTATCTAATCATAAATTTCATAGATGCATTACTATTTATCATACTTAATATTCTATAAGATGCACACAAAATGTACATTAAATTTTTTTAAGAAATAGAAGTGGGTATTCCATTGCCCTCAATGGATCACCTTGCACATTTCCTGGGATTCCTTTACTCCGTTTTTGGGAATCTGTTGTGTTAGATCAAAGACCTCACCTTAGGAATAGACCATCCAACTCAGACCAGTGTCTTCCAGTCATTAGGGACTACCCAAACTTTTTGGACTATTCCCCATCAAGAATAATTTCTAAGGGAGCATTGTACAGTGCTACTTCATGAATGAAACTCACCTGAATGGATCTATGAATAGAAGTTTTGGCAAGTCTATATCCAGGTAACGTTTTTAAATAATTCAAACTAGTTCTTATATGTCCTAATTTATAAACATCCTCCTCTTATCTGATAAGCATGAACTATGCTTGATTGCTTCACCTCTAAGGGCTGAGCAAGTAGAAGAAGAGACTGGAAAAATACTTGTTTATCACAACACTGGCTCAGAGCCAAAGTGAGAATATCCTTGTCATCTGTTTTAATACAAAGCAGCCAGTTCTTCCCCTTCACCAGGCTCTTCTTCCCAAGTTATCCCCAAGGCAGCATACAGGCACAGCAGTCTCTTCCTTATCTAGTATTTGATTGAGCAGAACACAATTCAGCTACCTGTTTAGTATAATTCAAACATTTAAGATCTTTGCAATGACTCGCCTTTGAAGCCCTGAGCTGCCATGTCAGAAGTTCAATTATCATGTAGGGGCCGAGAAGTGAGGATGCCCAGGCCACATGGAGAGCCCACGTGGAGTTGATCACACTGACAAACAGCATCAGCTGCCAGGCACGTGAGTGAGGACATCTCCAGATGATTTCAGCCCCCAGCTGAGAAGTCTTTCCAGCTGAGTCCAGATGCCATGGAACAGAGAGACGCTACCCCGCTACACCCTGTCTGAATTCCTAACCCACAAAACCCATGAGCATAATACAGTGGCTGTTTTATGCCACTCAGCTGTGGGGTGGTTTGTTTTACAGCAATAGTAACAGTCTCTGTGAGGTTCTGAAGTGTTCTCTGAATTGTTAGAGAAAGACACCATTATGCTTCATGTTCAGTGGCCTTATGTATTATCTAATTCAGGGCTACCAGGCAGCCACTGATACACACCATACAGAACAACTCTAATAAGAGAATTTATTAAACTCCAATATCATGTGTTTTGTGTGCTAGCAAAGGAGGCATCACCGACTCAATGGACATGAGTTTGGGTGAACTCTGGGTGTTGGTGATGGACAGGGAGGCCTGGCATGCTGCGATTCATGGGGTCGCAGTCGGACACGCCTGAGCGACTGGACTGAACTGAACGGAAATAATCAGTTACTATATTTGTAGAATAATGGTGGCTGTGGTCGCTTCACTGTCCCCTGGAGAAGTAACTGTTTCGTTCCCTCCTTTCTCTTAGAAATGGCTCCTCCTCCTGTAGCTTCTGCCCCTTCTCCATTGCTCAAGGCAGGGGCCCAGGAGTCTCTCCTGGCACCTCTCTGCTCCTTGTCCTTCAGATTTAATCCATCATCTAATCCTGCATGATCTACCTCTGAGATACACTGGGAAGCAACCCACATGGCTTCACCACCAGCAATCACAACCATCCGTGTGAGTGGCACCCCCCAGAGCCCACAAGTGTGTGGCAGCCTGTCCACACCCACCACCCTATCCCAGGCACTTCATTTTTACCCTAACTCCAGTTTCGGTCTCATAGCTTCTACTCTTTCCCTCACAATCCTTCCTCCACACAACACCCAGAGTGACTGTTTACAATAGCCATCAGAACCTTTTGCATTTAGAATTAAATCCAGACTCCCTCATTCAGCTCCAATGACCTGGCACTCCATCTCCTCTCCAACTGCTTTTTATTCTACTCTCTCACTCTTGTCCTTCCTTCAGCCAAACAGCTTTCTTTCCTATCCCAGAACTTGCTGCTCTCTCCCCGACCCATCATGGCCTTGCTCACAGCTTTATCCAGACTGAAACCTCATTCCCATCTTCTCATGGCCAGTCTCAGCTGAAACATCCCTGCCGCCTCAGAGATCTTTCGCAACCACCTTTAATTCAGTATCCACACACACTGTTGGCTTCCTTCACAGCAGTCTTCTCAGTTCCTATGGACCTACAACTCATTTCCTTTACCCACTTACTACTGCCTGTCTCTCCACTATACTGTAAACTCCTGAATGCAAGGATCAGGCCTGTGTCCACCACCAGTGTATCCCCAGGGCCTAGCACAGTGCCTGACACACAGCAGGTTTGATCAGTGTATCTTGTATGAATACATTAACTTGTATACTACATAGCAGCACAGAGGTTGTACCACCCCTATTCACTGCAACTTTTGTTTTCCTTCCAGGTTGAGCACGGACTAGTGAACACATAGTCCCTAAGCAGAAGCAGCAGCATTGCCGGGGAACTTATTAGAAAAATCCCCACCCTGGATCTCCCAAATCAGAAACTATGGGAGTGAGATGCGGCAACCTGTATTTTAACAAGTCCTTCAGGATGCTAATACTCAAGTTCAAGAACCACTACCACAGATGATTCCAGAGACTCTCCTTCCATAATAGTATATCTCAAAGTACATCACATTGGTTCTGAGGATTGGTTCCAGGTGACAGCTTAAAAAAAAGGAGGCATTTGAAGCCAAATGAATTTGAAAAACACTGTGTCAATGAAAGTTAAACAGGTTTCCTTACAGCAGGAATTTCCAGAAACTTTAACATAGCAATATTCACTGTGAATCACGAAAACAAGGAAATTTGCAGAAGTACTTCCCAATTTTATTTAGCCACAAAATCTCTTTATTTTCCCTTCTAAACATGAGTCAAATTTATTATGGTCTCTGAAAAACACATTTTGGAAAATGTTGTCATAATGTATTCTTCCCCAGAGAAAATCTTAACACCATTCCAATTCTTTGTGCTCACAGTGATATTAATAATGTCTGAGTCACTGGCTTAAAAAGCTTTATGTACTTCATTTCTTATGCTCTTTCCTAGATTTGAAAATAAAAGTGTAATATTAAGCACATCTTCTACATGTTCTTAAATATCAGTAAAAAGATCTCTGATCTTTGTTAAAGCCTAAAATGTTTATAAAGTCAAATACAGAGGAATAGAAAATGGTGGCAGTTTCAAGTTGAATTAGAGAAGCCGAGTTTAGTCTCTTGCCCTGCCCTGAAGTAGATAGCAAGGAGATTCACTATTTAAATTGCAAGAGAAAAGTCCTCTAATGAGCATCAGAGAACCAGCTTCCTGTCTGGGGCTACAGGAGAGCCTTAGTTTTCTTCCCTAGCTGAATGGGGGAAAGAGGGATTCTCTGATGATCAAGCGGAAAACTGCGCAAGTGATTGAAAAATTATTGGCCCCAGCTGACAATCAGTAACCTCAAAAAGGCTGAGCCAGCTTAGAAATAGGAAGTTAAAAAATTCATGCCAAACATCCAGTGTTTACTTAATCAGGGCTAATGATTAGCTTCTTAATGAAATTTTATAAGCTCAGTTGCACACAGAAAACATTTGCTTCACTAAAAGCAAATAGGTCTGTTTGTACTATAATCAGACATCTGGAGCACATAAGACACCCCCCCAACCCTCAGGAGTACAAAGGCAATTCTGTTTGGAGACTTCCGATCTTTTTTTACAAAGATGAGAGTGATCAAAATGTGATGGGAGAGAGGGTGGAGACCAAAAAATGTACTATGAACACATCTGCCATATTCAATGGTCTTGAAACTGCAGAATTTAATGCCATAGATCCTAACATAAGAGTTCTGGCCACGCAGGGTCTGTGCAGTAACAGAATGATTTCCTTTCATAACCTAGATAAATATCCATCTCAGCCACCTGATTATGTGATCCACCAGGAGGACCAGAACTCTGTTCTAGTCACCTTACAGTTCCAGCCCCCGCACAGCGCTGGGAACATGGGAGGTGCTCAACAGACAACTGCTAACTGAACTGAAGTGAAATAGCCATGGTTAGGTGGTTAATTAACTCCTTTTTTTTTTACATGTTTTGAATTTCTTCATTTTTGGCTGTGCTGGGTCTTCGTTTCTGTGTGGGCTTTTCTCTAGCTGTGACGACTGGGGGCTACTTTCTAGTTGTGGTGCACAGGCTTCTCATTGCAGAGGCTTCTCTTGTTTCGAAGCACAGGCTTCAGGAGTTGCAACATGTGGGCTCAACAGATGTGGCACACAGCCTTAGCTGCTCTGTGGCAGGTGGGATCTTCTCAGATCAGGAATCGAACCTGTGTCTCCTGCATTGGCAGGCAGGTTCTTTACCACTGAGCCACCAGGCAAGGCCCCAAAATGCGTTTTAAATGGTTTTTATTCTTTATTTACTTTTGGCTGCACTGAGTCTTCATTGCTTTGCAAGGACTTTTCCTACTTGTGGCGAGTGGGGACTACTCTTTGTTGCGGTGTCCGGGCTTCTAATAAAGCTGCTTCTCCTGTTGTGGAGCATGGGCTCCGGCAGCTGTGGCACAAGGGCTCAGTAGTTGTTGTTCTGTGCTCTAGAGCACACACTCCATAACTGTGGTGCACGGGCTTAGGTGCTCTGCAGCATGTGGAATCTTCTCAGACCAGGGATCAAAAATCTGTGTCCCCTGCACAGATAGATTCTTTTCCACTGTGCCACTAGGGAAGTCCTAAATAGTGTTTTAAAATATTCAAGTTTAGTAGGGTTCAAGGAAACATACCAACTGAATCTAGGAAATGCAGTAACAGGACCTATTTTGAAACTGATAAATTGACAAACATTAAATCTGATCATTTCTCCAGAAACAAGATACTCAGTGGGTAGCCTGGATGGATTTTTATAAACAAAATGAAAAGGAGGGTCAAACATGTGATCTTTCTAGAACATTTTCACATTTAGCCAAAGAGTACTGAGTCATTAATTCCATTGGTGGCACTCGTGGTAAAGAATCCCCTTGCCAATGCAGGAAACGCAGGAGAAGTTCAAAAAATGTACTATGAACACATCTGCCATATTCAATGGTCTTGAAACTGCAGAATTTAATGCCATAGATCCTAACATAAGAGTTCTGGCCACGCAGGGTCTGTGCAGTAACAGAATGATTTCCTTTCATAACCTAGATAAATATCCATCTCAGCCACCTGATTATGTGATCCACCAGGAGGACCAGAACTCTGTTCTAGTCACCTTACAGTTCCAGCCCCCGCACAGCGCTGGGAACATGGGAGGTGCTCAACAGACAACTGCTAACTGAACTGAAGTGAAATAGCCATGGTTAGGTGGTTAATTAACTGCCTTTTTTTTTTACATGTTTTGAATTTCTTCATTTTTGGCTGTGCTGGGTCTTCGTTTCTGTGTGGGCTTTTCTCTAGCTGTGACGACTGGGGGCTACTTTCTAGTTGTGGTGCACAGGCTTCTCATTGCAGAGGCTTCTCTTGTTTCGAAGCACAGGCTTCAGGAGTTGCAACATGTGGGCTCAACAGATGTGGCACACAGCCTTAGCTGCTCTGTGGCAGGTGGGATCTTCTCAGATCAGGAATCGAACCTGTGTCTCCTGCATTGGCAGGCAGGTTCTTTACCACTGAGCCACCAGGCAAGGCCCCAAAATGCGTTTTAAATGGTTTTTATTCTTTATTTACTTTTGGCTGCACTGAGTCTTCATTGCTTTGCAAGGACTTTTCCTACTTGTGGCGAGTGGGGACTACTCTTTGTTGCGGTGTCCGGGCTTCTAATAAAGCTGCTTCTCCTGTTGTGGAGCATGGGCTCCGGCAGCTGTGGCACAAGGGCTCAGTAGTTGTTGTTCTGTGCTCTAGAGCACACACTCCATAACTGTGGTGCACGGGCTTAGGTGCTCTGCAGCATGTGGAATCTTCTCAGACCAGGGATCAAAAATCTGTGTCCCCTGCACAGATAGATTCTTTTCCACTGTGCCACTAGGGAAGTCCTAAATAGTGTTTTAAAATATTCAAGTTTAGTAGGGTTCAAGGAAACATACCAACTGAATCTAGGAAATGCAGTAACAGGACCTATTTTGAAACTGATAAATTGACAAACATTAAATCTGATCATTTCTCCAGAAACAAGATACTCAGTGGGTAGCCTGGATGGATTTTTATAAACAAAATGAAAAGGAGGGTCAAACATGTGATCTTTCTAGAACATTTTCACATTTAGCCAAAGAGTACTGAGTCATTAATTCCATTGGTGGCACTCGTGGTAAAGAATCCCCTTGCCAATGCAGGAAACGCAGGAGAAGTGGGTTCAATCTGTGGGTCAGGAAGATCCCCTGGAGGAGGAAATGGCAACCCACTCCAGTATTCTTGCCTGAAAAATCCCACAGACAGAGGATCCTGGTGAGCTACAGTCCATGGGGTCACAGTCAGATATGACTTAGTGACTGACCACGAGCACAAACTGAATCATTATTCAAAATTATGGGTGATAAATCTTCCTTAACTGTTATGATTATACCTACAATTATATCTGCAAAATGCTTTATAAATAAAGCTTTGTCCTCTAACAAGTCTGCTTTTAATACAAGACTTGGAAGAGGATATGTGAATGTGTCCTAAAGAAATCCCACGCATTGAAGTTAATCTGAACTGATGCATGAAGTCAAGTTGTCATACGTTGCAAAAACAGACTTCCCTGACATTTATTATAGAATATTGTCAAAAGCCAAGAATTCTGAATATTACACTTTAAGGAAACTCAACTTGTTTGTTCTCAAATTTTCTCTCCTTAAGAGAAAAATCATTAGAGCTTCTCTAATATAGGGGAACTATATATTGAAATATATGACTTATCTCTGAGGGAATTCTATTTGCTTTATTGAAATATAATGAACAAAAACAGATATTTGAAGTATACAATGTGATGACTGATATACATATATATTATGAAAAGATTCCTTCATCAAGTTAACACATCTATCACCTCACATATTTACTTTTTAAAACAGATTCTACATGTAAGTGATTCCATGTGGTATTTGTCTTTCTAGTTTATTGCACTTAATGTCCTCCAGGTTCATCCATGTTGTTGCAAGTGACAGAATTTCCTTCTTTTTTAAGGCTGAATGATTATTCAAATATTTGTATTTTAGAATATATAAGGACAAAAAATCACAATTTCTTGAAAATGATACTTTTATAATTAAATGTATTCAATAGTGAGTAAAATTAACAATAATTTTACCTTTACAAAGATACAAATCTTACTGGTCCCCCTTTTTTTTCAAATGTATTATTTGATATGTTTTTAATTTTTAAAAGTGTGGTAAAACACACATAACAAAATTTACCATCTTAGTTTTACCCATTATCTGTTACCACAGATTAGATTCAGAGAGTCTCTGACAAAAGGGACTTCTCCTCTTTAATAAAATAGGCCTTATTACGAGGCTCTTGGCCAAGAATGGACCCACTGTGATGAAATCCTAGAAGGAATATTGTAGAAATATGAAATCCGTGAAATAAATTTTTGTGGCATATAGCCACATAGATAAATCTTGAGCACATAATGTTGAACAAGAAAAAGCAAGTTACAGAGGCTATAAACAGCTTGCTTAGTTAAGGTATTTAAAGATATACACCACCATCTATTGTTTTGGCATCTATGTAACACACACACACACACATATAAATTTAAAGGTATAAATAAAATCAGAGTATATAAAGACAAACATTTAAACTTCAGGACAGTAGTCCCTAGGGAGAGAGATAGGTGGGGAGGTGATGGGTCAGGAAGCCTGAAGAAACTTCAGTTCTGTTCATCTGATCCTAGTTGATGCCAGATGAGGGTGATTCAGTGGGAACAAAGCCATGTCCCAGCTCTAACAGAGCAGACATGCAAGTGGAGGGAAACAGACAGAAGACAAATAAATGCACTGAATACATGAGGCAGTGAAAGCGCTAGCAAGAGGGGTTAGAGGCGATGGAGGGAGGCCGTTTTACAGAGGAAGTTAGAGGATGGTGTCTTCTCAGGAAAGATGGTGCTAATGCAAAGACAACAATGACAGAAGGAGCATGTGTTTATACGGGGAAAGCTCTCCAACTGTAAAATTTTATTTTGTTTCTCTAAGTAAATCGGGTAAAATGTTAATATTTCTTCTGTTACAGTAGGGGGCTCATGGTTATTTTCTGAATGTTCAAAATTTTTCATAATAAACAAGAAGATTAAACGAAAAAAAAGAAAGCCCACTACCATCACTTCTTTGAAGATTAGGAGGAAGGATGTCAGACATCTCCAGATACCTTCCAAATGGAACATCTTGAGCCTGTGACTGCAGATCCTATTTCCTTAGTGATCCTGCATACATTGGGGCCCCCTAAAAACAGCAATAACCCCAGCACTGGACATGCCCCTGGCCACTAGGCTATGCATGCCTGCCTGCTATTCCAACCACCTGCCCAACCACTAACTGATCTAGCTATCCATCCACCCATCTATCTTTACCTCCCAAATAAAACATATGCCTGCTCAAACACCCTTATTTGAAAAGAAGAGGGCAGATGATAAAAAGACAATACAGCATATATGTTTTAAATAGAGGGAAAGGCAGCTATACAAAGTAGATGGGGACACAAGATAGAAATCAACATGAAGCACTGATGACAAAAGATAGGAGCTCTGAGATGTGGTGAGGAAAACACACAGTGTTTTTATCTGTGAGCCACAGAGATCTACCATTTACAACATGCTCCAATGTCACCTTGCTCCCTCCCCTCGCCCAAAGAAAGGGAAGGTATCTTAGTGATGTCATGTTCCCACATGCACAGAAAATCAGGGAGCAAGGGTAGGATCACAGCTGCATGGATACCTCAAACTCTTTTTTTGAAGAAAATCAAATTGAATAAGAAAATGTGAGGAAGTATATGGGATGTCAGCTCTAATGCTACACCTCTAGCAGGTATTTAATCAATATCTGGTGAATGGATGAATGTATATGAGGTTGCCTTATAGTAATATTTTATAAATGATGTACTTTTTTGTACTCAGAGCATTTCCCAGGTCACAAAATTCTTTCAAAGGTCATGGTTAGCCCCGACATCTCTCTCTTGTAATAAAACAATTATTTTTAGCCAACCATCTAGTGAGGTTCTAGACAATACATAAGCAATCGTGTCCTTAGCAGAAGTGTCCTTGGGGTTGGGGGGTGGAATTCCCTTCTTCCACCTTTCTGCTATCTGAATTTGGATGTGATGACTGAATCTCAAGCAGACATTCTGGACAATGAGATAGAAGCCACCTACCAAGGATGGCAGCACAAAAAGAGACAAAGGCTGGATCTTACCATCATTGAGCACAGGCATACCTCATTTTATTGCACTTTGCTTTACTGCACTTTGCAGATCTGAGGTTTGACTTTTTTTTTTCTTGCTTTGTTTTTTACAAATTGAAGGTTTGTGGAAACTTTGAGTTGAGCAAGTCTACCAGTACCTTTTTTCCAACTGTATTTGCCCACTTCATGTCTCTGTGTTACATTTTGGCAATTCTCACAATATTCTGAAGTTTGCCATTATTTTTCTACTTGTAATGGTATACTGTACTACACTCAGGATGACTTCAGAAAGTACACAGCAACAAATCCACAGCTGCCCTAGACTGATTGCCATGAGCAACCGTTCAAGCAGGAAGTTGGCAACTGACTTGATTACAACCACCTATGCAACCTCCTGGGGAAAAATTCCATCCATTTCCTAGGCTTCCATCCTAATTAAATAACATACATTGAAGCTCTTTGCATTTCTTCTTTTAAAATCAGTTACATAACATGATATCTATAAAACTACAATTGGAAAGTCCTCTGGCTATCATAATTATATAGTTAGTTAACATGTGAAACCAAAAGGAATATATCCTTGGTAAACATAAGAGCTTGCCCAGTAAATTCATCTAAAATATATGTTATACCCTTTTAATTTGCACATATCTTTTAAGAATAATCTGAATATATGGTTTCCTCTGCTTAATTCATTTTAAATGAGTTATCTCTTTTCAACAAAGCTTTAAATTTTTTTATGATTATAACTATATTCTCATCATAAAAGAAATTAGAAAATAAAGAAGCCCAAAAGTACTGTGAAACTTTCACTTTTTATTCTAATTGAAACTATAAAAATTATTTTTGTGTATAATATGAAATGTTCATAAATATAACTAAAAAGACATGAAATTATATGGTATTGCCATTTAGAAGTACTACACAAAAAACATCTTAGTGACCCAGATAACCATGATGGTGTGATCACTCATCTAGAGCCAGACATCTTAGAGTGCAAAGTCAAGTGGCCCTTAGGAAGCATCACTACGAACAAAGCTAGTGGAGGCAATGGAATTCCAGCTGATCTAGTTCATATCCTAAAAGATAATGTTTTAAAGTACTGCACTCAGTATGCCAGGAAAACTCAGCAGTGGCCACAGGGCTGGAAAACGTCAGTTCTCATTCCAATCCCAAAGCAAGACAGTGCCAAGGGATATACAAACCACTGTACAACTGTGTTCCTTTCACATGCTACTAAAGATATACTCAAAACCCTCCAAGCCAGGCTTCAACAGTACATGAACTGAGAACTTCCAGATGTACAAGCTGGTTTTAGAAAAGGCAGAGGAACCAAAGATCAAATTGCCAACATTTATTGGATCATATAGAAAGCAAGGGAATTCCAGAAAAACATCTACCTGTCTTACTTGCCTCCTGAGAAACCTGTATCCAGGTCAAGAAGCAACAGTTAGAACCAAACATGGAGCAACGGACTGGTTCCAAATGGGGAAAGAAGTACATCAAGGCTATATATTGTCACCCTGCTTATGTGACATCATGTGAAATGCTGGGCTGGAAGAAGCACAAGCTGGAATCAAGACTGCTGGGAGAAAAATGAATAACCTCAGATATGCAGATGACACCACCTTTATGGCAGAAAGTGAAGAAGAAGTAAAGAGCCTCTTGATGAAAGTGAAAGAGGAAAGTGAAAAAGCTGGCTTAAAACTCAACATTAAGAAAACTAAGATCACGGCATCCAGTTCAGTCCCTTCATGGAAAATAGATGGGGTAAAAGTGGAAGCAGTGGGAGATTTTATTTTCTTGGGCTCCAAAATCACCTTGGACAGTGACTGCAGCCATGTAATTAAAAGATGCTTGCTCCTTGGAAGGAAAGCTATGACAAACCTAGACAGCATATTAAAAAGCAGAGACATTACTTTGCTGACCGAGTTCATACAGTCAAAGCTATGGTTTTTCCAGCAGTCATGTACAGATGTTAGAGTTGGACCATAAACAAGGCTGAGTGCTGAAGAATTGATGCTTTTGAATTGTGGTGCTGGAGAAGACTCTTGAGAGTCTCTTGGACAGCAAGGAGATCAAATCAGTCAATCCTAAAGGAAATCAACCGTGAATAGTCATTGGAAGGACTGATGTTGAAGCTGAAGCTCCAGTCCTTTGGCCACCTGATGTGAAGAGCCGAATCATGACAAAAGACCCAGACGCTGGAAAGAATGAGGGCAGGAGGAGAAGGACGCACTGAGCATCCCCCAGAGGACGATTAAGAATGATGCTAACCAGACCTGCCTTCACACATCGTAAAGGGCTGGGAAGGCACATCACTGCAGCCTGCTCAGAGCCCTCTGGAGTTCATGAATCATTCTCTACAGGACATAGGTCATGGCTTCCAAACCACAGCCCCACATCCCGGGCAGTGGTCCAACAAGGGCAGGGAATGTGACAGTACTGCCAGGCATATGCTGAGAGGTGAGCACCTACCCTCAGGACAAAAACACCCATCCCAGAGCTGTGAAGGGGCTTGCAGTCTATCCACTGGCGAGGGAGCCAGAAGTGCTGTTCACACTTGCAGAACACGGGTCGCTGCTCTCCCCAGAACCCTGGGTCGTCTGCTCCAGGACTATGCTTTGGATTTCCAGATCAGGTGGCCAGAGAAACCTTAACTTCCAAATATTTGCTGATCCACGGTTAGCAAAACAGTGGCCTGCAAGTTGGATTTGGCCCACAGATGTGTTTTCTTTGGCCTGAAAGATGTTGGATCATTTTTTTGGAATAAGCATTGAACAATTTAGAGATTTCCTGTATTTTCTCTTAAAAACTTAAGTCTGGGCCACACCGAGCCTGTATTTTTGTGCAGAAACATTCAGCGAGAGCTGAGCGAGTCATCACCCTCAGTGACAGTACGCCTCTGTATTTATGGGACTGTGCTCTGGGGGCTGTCCACTGACCCTTGCTTGTAGCCTCCTTACTCCCAGCAGTTCCTGATTTAGGTCTAGTTTAGGTCTAAAACTAACAAAACAACTCACATCTTTATCCCCATATAAAATTCCTTATTTAAAAAGGAGAAAAAAATCAAGATATCTGTAGGTGAAGGAAAATACACAAAAGTCTAGAAGCTTAAAAGCCTGTGCTATATAGCTTGTATTTTTCTTGTTCTCATGACATGATAGAAGCTGAGAGAAGTTTTAAAAGGCTGATAAATTTATCACTCAAAATTCTTTAGGTAGAGTCAGATTACATCCTTCTGGATGGATTCAAAATACTATTGTATTTTTAAAAGAAACAGTGCAAATGTCCAGTTGTAAAGTAAATAGGTCATGGGGATGTAATGTACAGCATAGTAACCTTAGTTAAAAATACTGTATTGCACATTTGAAAGTTGCTAAGAAAGTCTATCTTGAAAGTTCTGATCATAAGAAAAAATGTTTTTGTAACTATATATGGTATTTTTTTGTAGGTATGGTAACACACACATGAGAACAAATTACAAATTTACTATTGAAAATGTGTCTCGCTTATTGAAAAAAATCCTCTCATATAATATTGATACAGTTTCTTTTTATCACTTGGATCTTGAGACTGGCTGGTCACCATCCCCTGAATTAATGCCCATAGTCAAGATTCACAGCTTTAATGCTTCCTCCCCTTTTTTCGCTATAAGTACTTTGCCAACATAATGTTAGGTTTCATCTCAAGATTTATTCTAATAGATGCACTCATCATCCCTTCCTACCCTGGAAGTGAAGACAGTAAGCAAAATGCACCAGTATACTGGGTTGGCCAAAACGTTTGTTCAGGGTTTTGTAAGATCTTACAGAAAAACCTAAA
>SJYC01117926.1:0-65916 GCA_006408675.1 Madoqua kirkii | reverse complement strand
CAGAGACATTACTTTGCTGACCGAGTTCATACAGTCAAAGCTATGGTTTTTCCAGCAGTCATGTACAGATGTTAGAGTTGGACCATAAACAAGGCTGAGTGCTGAAGAATTGATGCTTTTGAATTGTGGTGCTGGAGAAGACTCTTGAGAGTCTCTTGGACAGCAAGGAGATCAAATCAGTCAATCCTAAAGGAAATCAACCGTGAATAGTCATTGGAAGGACTGATGTTGAAGCTGAAGCTCCAGTCCTTTGGCCACCTGATGTGAAGAGCCGAATCATGACAAAAGACCCAGACGCTGGAAAGAATGAGGGCAGGAGGAGAAGGACGCACTGAGCATCCCCCAGAGGACGATTAAGAATGATGCTAACCAGACCTGCCTTCACACATCGTAAAGGGCTGGGAAGGCACATCACTGCAGCCTGCTCAGAGCCCTCTGGAGTTCATGAATCATTCTCTACAGGACATAGGTCATGGCTTCCAAACCACAGCCCCACATCCCGGGCAGTGGTCCAACAAGGAGCAGGGAATGTGACAGTACTGCCAGGCATATGCTGAGAGGTGAGCACCTACCCTCAGGACAAAAACACCCATCCCAGAGCTGTGAAGGGGCTTGCAGTCTATCCACTGGCGAGGGAGCCAGAAGTGCTGTTCACACTTGCAGAACACGGGTCGCTGCTCTCCCCAGAACCCTGGGTCGTCTGCTCCAGGACTATGCTTTGGATTTCCAGATCAGGTGGCCAGAGAAACCTTAACTTCCAAATATTTGCTGATCCACGGTTAGCAAAACAGTGGCCTGCAAGTTGGATTTGGCCCACAGATGTGTTTTCTTTGGCCTGAAAGATGTTGGATCATTTTTTTGGAATAAGCATTGAACAATTTAGAGATTTCCTGTATTTTCTCTTAAAAACTTAAGTCTGGGCCACACCGAGCCTGTATTTTTGTGCAGAAACATTCAGCGAGAGCTGAGCGAGTCATCACCCTCAGTGACAGTACGCCTCTGTATTTATGGGACTGTGCTCTGGGGGCTGTCCACTGACCCTTGCTTGTAGCCTCCTTACTCCCAGCAGTTCCTGATTTAGGTCTAGTTTAGGTCTAAAACTAACAAAACAACTCACATCTTTATCCCCATATAAAATTCCTTATTTAAAAAGGAGAAAAAAATCAAGATATCTGTAGGTGAAGGAAAATACACAAAAGTCTAGAAGCTTAAAAGCCTGTGCTATATAGCTTGTATTTTTCTTGTTCTCATGACATGATAGAAGCTGAGAGAAGTTTTAAAAGGCTGATAAATTTATCACTCAAAATTCTTTAGGTAGAGTCAGATTACATCCTTCTGGATGGATTCAAAATACTATTGTATTTTTAAAAGAAACAGTGCAAATGTCCAGTTGTAAAGTAAATAGGTCATGGGGATGTAATGTACAGCATAGTAACCTTAGTTAAAAATACTGTATTGCACATTTGAAAGTTGCTAAGAAAGTCTATCTTGAAAGTTCTGATCATAAGAAAAAATGTTTTTGTAACTATATATGGTATTTTTTTGTAGGTATGGTAACACACACATGAGAACAAATTACAAATTTACTATTGAAAATGTGTCTCGCTTATTGAAAAAAATCCTCTCATATAATATTGATACAGTTTCTTTTTATCACTTGGATCTTGAGACTGGCTGGTCACCATCCCCTGAATTAATGCCCATAGTCAAGATTCACAGCTTTAATGCTTCCTCCCCTTTTTTCGCTATAAGTACTTTGCCAACATAATGTTAGGTTTCATCTCAAGATTTATTCTAATAGATGCACTCATCATCCCTTCCTACCCTGGAAGTGAAGACAGTAAGCAAAATGCACCAGTATACTGGGTTGGCCAAAACGTTTGTTCAGGGTTTTGTAAGATCTTACAGAAAAACCTAAACGAACTTTTTGGCCAACCCAACACCTAGGCCAGATCCTATTACGGCAAATGTAAACATTAATTGCTTAGCAAAATCATTTATTTTTTGTATAAAATAGATGCATTAAAATAATCAACCCAGGGACAACTCAACTGTAAAAGGACATTTAAAAAACTATTAAAATAAAATTGAATATGCATTGGCAATTAGTTGATACTAAGGAACTATTGCAAATTTTACTTAGTATGACAAAGATTTTGTATGTGTGTGTATTCATATCTGTTACTGCTAGTTTTAAAAAGAAATAAACTCCAGGGATTTGCTATCATGTGGGACTTACAAATCTTAGAATTGTAGTCTTTCACAGTTTTAAGAGGCTGTACACATCACCGAGTCCAGGCATGGAAAGATTTTAATCTACAGGCCAATTTAAATTTAAACAGTGCTGTCCTGAGAAGAAATGCGAGTCTTTAAGACTGACAAGGGGAAAAAGGTCATGAACCATTAGCAATACTGGCCAAGGACACAAAACAGGAATGTGAGGCCATGTATGTTACTACTACTGGTCACCCCTAGAACCTCTAGTCTAATGGTCTTCCGAAGAGTTTATGATTTAAGTCAACTCATTACGTCTTTAGACAGCTCTATGAAATTCTTTCTTTTATTTTGGCCTGAAATCTTATTTTTTGCAGCTTACAATGATGTGACATGTAAGAAGAGCTCCAGTTTGATTTGACAGTGCTTGAACTATTTCAGATATTACTCTCATCTTTCCCAAGTCTGAAACATCACCATTCCTCACTGGGCATGGGTCCCTCCCTGTCTTTACCATCTGCCATTGAAAAGCCCCAGTTTGGTATTATTTCAGTGCGGTACGCAGTAAATGGTCTGCTGATGTCATGTTGTCATAGCATAATCCCAAAAATGTCTTTATTGAGTTCAATTTTGGTTTTCAGAATCTCTACATGCATTTAGATTTCAGATGCTCTACCTCAATTTAACTAGTTGGATAGAAGCTTCTAAATCTTTCTATTATCAGCCACATATGGGTCAACTTTAATGGATCTCTCAGAACATATAACTATGTCCCACATTTCCAGGCTCTGGCATGCCAGCAACCAGGGAAACCACAAAGAGATTCAGATGACCTTTCCTGATTGTTCCGTGGCTCCTCAAATCCATCTGTGAATTTTCAATCTTAGGAAGAGAATTTTTAATCTTAAAACTGAGAATAGAGGGCAACTAACTAAGCCAGAACAATCTGGCTACTTGCCCAGAACTATCTGGCCACCATTGTCCTTGCTGAAAAATAGGCAGGTTTCCCTGGTGGCTCAGTGGTAAAGAATTAGCCTTCCAATGCAGGAGAGAGACATGGGTTCGACCCATGATTCAAGAAGATACCACATGCCATGAAATAACTAAGCCTGTGAGCCACAACTATTGAGCCTGTGCCCTAGAGCCCGTGCAATGCAACAAGAGAAGCTACTGCAATGAGAAACTTGCACACCGAAACCAGCGAGTAGCCCCTGCAGCAATGAAGACCCAGCACAGCCAAAAGTAAAAAATAATAAATTTTCAAAAATTAAAATAGGCAACCACAAACTGGCTCAACATAAATATTAAGGCAGGTTTAGTCATTCACTCAACATGTGTTGCAAGGACTGGACGGGGCCACTGAGCAAATGAGAATGAGTGACATAGCAGTCATGTCATCAAACACACAGTTTCTCAAAAGTAAAACACAAGACATAAATAACTCAAGTAAAGTGATCAGTGAGGTACAAAGAGCTAAGGGATTTGGGAGGTGGAAGAGAAGGCAGCAGAAAGGAAGTTGAAAATTAGGCCAACTTAACAGAGGAAGGATCAATAGTAGCCCCGAAAGGACAGGTGGGATCGAAACAGTGGAGAAGTGAGAAAAGAATAAATACCAGTAGGTTGAGTAATTCCATTTGGTTGATGCATATTGCTACTGGGAAATAAAGTCTGGAAAATCACAAAGAGGCAAAGCTGAATGAGACTCTTCTTTTATCAGGATCAGTTAATAAAAGAGTATTTATACAAAAAAACAGGCAACCCATCAAAAGGTACAGAAAGATGAAGAAGAAAAAAGAAAGCAAAAAAGTCAGAGCCTAGAGCAGAAAAGAAAAATTAAGTGACTCAGTTCAGTTGCTTAGTCGTATCCGACTCTTTGCGACCCCATGAATCACAGCACGCCAGGCCTCCCTGTTCATCACCATCTCCCGGAGTTCACTCAGACTCACGTCCATCGAGTCTGAGATGCCATCCAGCCATCTCATCCTCTGTCGTCCCCTTCTCCTCCTGCCCCCAATCCCTCCCAGCATCAGGGTCTTTTCCAATGAGTCAACTCTTCGCATGAGGTGGCCAAAGTACTGGAGTTTCAGCTTTAGCATCCTTCCTTACAAAGAAATCCCAGGGTTGATCTTCAGAATGGACTGGTTGGATGTCCTTGCAGTCCAAGGGACTCTCAAGAGTCTTCTCCAACACCACAGTTTAAAAGCATCAATTCTTTGGCACTCAGTCTTCTTCACAGTCCAACTCTCACATCCATACATGACCACAGGAAAAACCATAGCCTTGACTAGATAGACCCTAGTCAGCAAAGTAATGTCTCTGCTTTTGAATATACTATCTAGGTTGGTCATAACTTTTCTTCTAAGGAATAAGCGTCTTTTAATTTCATGGCTGCATTCACCATCTGTAGTGATTTTGGAGCCCCCCAAAATAAAGTCTGACACTGTTTCCACTGTTTCCCCATCTATTTCCCATGAAGTGATGAGACCAGATGCCATGATCTTCGTTTTCTGAATGTTGAGCTTTAAGCCAGCTTTTTCACTTTCCTCTTTCACCTTCATCAAGAGGCCCTTTAGCTCCTCTTCACTTTCTGCCTTAAGCATGGTGTCATCTGCATATCTGAGGTTATTGATATTTCTCCCAGCAATCTTGATTCCAGCTTGTGTTTCTTCCAGTCCAGCGCTTCTCATGATGTGCTCTGCATATAAGGTAAATAAGCAGGGTGACAATATACAGACTTGTCATACTCCTTTTCCTTTTGGAACCAGTCTGTTGTTCCATGTCCAGTTCTAACTGTTGCTTCCTGACCTGCATACAGATTTCTCAAGAGGCAGGTTAGGTGGTCTGGTATTCTCATCTCTTGAAGAATTTTCCACAGTTTATTGTGATCCACACAGTCAAAGGCTTTGGCATAGT
Organism: Madoqua kirkii; assembly: GCA_006408675.1. Classification (NCBI taxonomy): domain Eukaryota; kingdom Metazoa; phylum Chordata; class Mammalia; order Artiodactyla; family Bovidae; genus Madoqua; species Madoqua kirkii. The sequence continues at coordinate 60,789 of SJYC01117926.1, read as the reverse complement.
CAATAAAGCAGAAAGACTAAATAGTGATAAAGAGAGAAAAGCAAAGGATGAGAAGGGAAGACAAAAACTGTCTTCTCGCTAGCAAGAGGTGCTTCCCTGATTTACTTCCCCTCCTTGACACTGAAATGTCTGGAAGCAGCCACTCTTCTATCCTAAAATGAATCTTTGGGCTTAGATTTCTAATCCAGATTTATCTTCCATCTCCCTATGCCCTTGATTAACGATCACTTCCCCTCAACTGTCTAATTCATCGCCAGCAGTCATTGTGACTGATCCCGAAGGAATGCCAACCAAGGAAAACCATTAAAGAGGCCAGCTCAGTGTCTGCAACATACTTGATAACAGGGTAGAGGAGCAAATGACCTTTATACTCACCTGAGGAAGGGAAAGGGGGATGTGAAGAGGGAGGCTATAAGAGGTACGAGTGGAGGAAAGGGTCTGTGGACCCAGAAGAGCCACACGATCAACCTAAGAACTCAGGCTCCTCTTCGGCTAGTTTATTCACTCATTTAGCCACTCATTCATTCATTCATCCATTCATTCCTCTCTCTCTCTATCCCACCCTTCTCTGCTGTCACATCCAACAGCTGCCACACACCCAACAGCAACTACAAAGCACGTCCCACAGCAGCCTCAGTTTACACCTCACTTCATTAGTCCCTCATGATTAACACAGGCCCCTAAATAGTGTCCCAGATTTTCCACTTCAGAAATACAATACGGTATGATTTCTCACTTGCTGCCTTCTCTGCCACGTTGTAAGCTCACGAGGGAAAGAGCTATCTTTTCAACTGCTGTAACCCCAGCACCTAACACAGGATCCAAACTCAGTAATTAACTGTCAAATTAACAACACACTACACAGACGACTAAGGGGTACCACTTGAATTACCTAAAATTCTCTAAAACCAGAAACTGGTGTAGCCAAGACAGCAACTTGCTCACCAAAATCCCTGTTCTCTGACACTTTGGGGACACAGTACACTAACTTCCCAACCTCTTCTGTAGTTAGCTGTGGCATGGGATGAGCTCTGAGCAGTGGGATGTGAGTAGAAATGATTATGCCACAGCCGAGCTGTCCCATAAAATCCTCCCGGGCTTTGCCTCCACATTCTTTTTTTCCCTTGTACACAGGACTGACAAAAGTCCTGCTTGTTGATGATTATCAGGGAAGATAGGAACCTCGCCTTGGGCTGGCCTGGGTGTGGCCCACAACACAGAACAGGCTGGATGAATTCTGGTGGTGTCAGAACACAGATGATCAGCTTGCTTGCCTCGCCTCCTCTCAGAAGTATAGGGCCCCATGGGCCCTAAACAAATGCCCAGTTGCCTTCTCAAGTAGTCTGGCCCTGACCTCATCTGTGCCTACCTGGCTAAAATGTCACAGCACGTGGCTCTGCTGCTGTCAGTGCCAGCTGGGGAGAAACTGCCAAGAGCTTTTTCAAAAAGCCACAGCAACCTACGTTGCCACAGAACAATGGGTGGCAGTGATGACTCGCCTTCTAAATAAAAACATGTGGCGGAGCGGACAGAGATGCAACCTCAGACAGAACACATTTCTCGGTGGCAAAGCTCTTCTTGCCCCATAGATGTGTCTGAGTCTGTTGTTTCTCCTGAACACTTGGGACTTCAAAAAGAACTCCTCTCCCTGACAGACTGGAGCATGTAGGTAATTGCATTACATTAAGAGAATTAGTAGCATGTACTATACATAATTGCTTGTTCAATCTAGGTCTAGGAAACTATTAAAAGGATAAATTATTGACTAACTCTTTTCACTTTTCCTCATTGTAGGTTTATGTCAAGAACATCCAGATTCAGTGGTTCTTAATCTTTAGGGGATCATGAACCCTTTTAAGAGTTTGATGAAATGCCTTGACCCTTTCATTAAACAAAATGTCCACAAGTTACGCACATATTACATACAGTTTCAGGGTACACACAGGATGCCAGGTTCATTCACTCATCCCAGGTTCATGGACCCTCTAGTGCAGAGGGCAGCAATTTCCCCTCCAAAGGGCCAGAGAGTAAATATTTTGGGCAGGCCACATACTGTCTCTGTCACAGCTACTCAACTCTGCTCCTGCAGTAGGAAAGCTGTCCTTCCTGTGTTCCAAACAAACTTAATTTGTAGATAGCAAAATCTGAATTTCATACAATTTTCCTAAGTCACAAAATATTCTTTTTTTTTCATTCTTTTTTCAGCCATTTAAAAAATTAAAACCATTCCTAGCCAGTAGCTTGTACAAAAAACAGGTGACAAACCATAGTTTGTCAACTTCTGTTTGTAAGGTATGAGTTCTCTAGAACAAAGTTTCTATCTCTATTTTCACTAACTTCTAACTGAAACTTCACATTTCTTCACAGTATGAATGCAGCCAGGAAACCTTAGTGTTGGCAGAAATCACAGGCACATTCATGCCATGTTACAGTAGTGGCAGATAACACAAAATATTGATCAGGCTCATCACTATTTTTAAATTATGGCCATTATTAGATCTCCTACTGTATCTTGCCATTTAAATGTGCTGATAAACACATATATTATTATATGAGAATTTTGATTCAATAACTATATTTCAAAATAATTGATTTCCATTTGAATCCTACATATTTTATTTAGAGCATTTCAAAACAGAACTCTGAGAAGTGGGCCAGGGCTTTCACCAGACACCAAAAAGGTCCATGGCACAGAGAAGGTGAAGAGGGTCTGGGGAGGCCAAGCCAGAGCATCTCCTACCAGAGCATTCACATCTTCTGTTTTGTGGATGAGCATCCGTATCTCCTCCGGATCACCGCTGAAGATTGCTTGGACCAGTGGTGGCTGTAAACACAGGAGAACTGGAATTAGAACTATAATTAAATAACTGGATTGCACTCAGATGCAGATGGCTAGAAGATCTATTCCCCAAAAGTTTATTCAACAATTATCAATTGGCAGACAAAGATGAATATGGCTTGGGTCCACCCTTGCTCGAAGTCCAGCAGGGGAGTTATTTGCATCAAGAAATAACTATAATATGATTTGAAAGCCATGACAGACAGTCACATCTAATCTGGGGCTATGAGTGTAACACGAAAATCACCACTAGTTGACAATGTCCTTGGATAGTCCTTAAATTACCTAAAGAGAAAACTACCACATCTGTGATTTTGTGCATTCCCCAGCTTCTCATTAGACAATGCTCCCTGGACCTTTTGAACGATTCTGTTCCTAGAGGATGTTAGTGGCCATGTTTCTGGCCTCCTGAATGCTTGCTTTTTTGTCAAAGTTTGGAAAAGCCTTTAAATCATTCCCCTAACACTTCCCATAGCTTAGCCTTAAAACACTGAGCACTGAGTGTTTTAGAGGTGATTACTTTCCCACCTATTCAAAGTAAGTGGTATAACAGTGGGGTGGGGAGGAAGAAAGGAGGCATTACTAAGCATGTATCATTGAACTCATCTAGATTAAACAAGCCCAACGTGTGTAGAAGGATTTATAAACTTGATGGAAAGCCAGCTGAAAGGAAAACTGGCTCTGCTTGGGTGGTAGGGTGAGAAGAGTGTCCAGAAAAGCTTCATGGAAGGCACCTTCTTGAATGCCTGTGAGTTTGCAAAAAGGAGGAAGGATATGGTGGCCAGGGAATCAGAGTGTGGAAAGGTGTGGATATGCAAAGAGCCTGCTATGTTAGAAATGCTGCCATCAACCTGGGTGCAGGGAGTGGGAGAAAAGAGCAAAAGGCGTGGGCTCTGGGGTTGATGTTGGGCTCCCTACCTGGTGAAGGATCCAGTTCAAAGCCAGTTCTGCCATTTGCCAGTTATATGTTGAGCCCATTTCCTGTGTGTAAGCTGGGGCCAAACATGATCTTTGTTGTCCAACCCATCAAAGGGTTGCTTTTAGGAACAACTGAGATAATACATAGGAAAACCTTCTATAACCCCACATGCTGCATGCTAATTTGCTTCAGTCGTGTCTGACTCTGAGACTCCATGGACTGTAGCCCATCAGGCTCCTCTGTCCATAGGATTCTCCAGGGAAGAATACTGGAGTGGGTAGCCACACCCTCCTCCAGGGGATCCTTCCTGATTCAGGGAAGGAATCCAGGTTTCTTATGTCTCCTGTACTAGCAGGTGGGTTCTTTACCACTAGCACCACATGGGAAGCCATACAACCCTATCCAAATAACAGATGTTTTCACTAAGAAATGTTTATGATGTCAATATGGAGTATTTGACAATTTTTTTTTCAAAGTTTAAAACCTTGGTAATAACACACATGCACACACAACACACATATATTTACTTATAAGTTTTGGAAATACTTTAGTCCTAGCAGGCAATTGGATGGTGGCAGTTTCCCAAACTTGTCTGATCGTATCACCTAAGATGCTTACTAAAACAATATTCTCCTAAACAATCTCCTTTCCCTGGAGATTCTGGGGTGGGGTCAGAGAACCCAGACTTCTAATAATCACACACTTAGTTATCGGGAACTGTGAGCACTGACCTAAAGTGACATAGTTGTAATTATCTGCCTCAATCTCTATGTAATCTATATGAAATTCCAAGTCCTGACTTTCCCTACAAACTTCCTTTTCTATTTTTTACCTTCCTGTTGCTTTTCTTACACGTTTTGACAATGTTCCTTGTTATTTGAGGGGACCAATATAAGTATTGTCAGTAGAACATGGTAAGATTTCTTAAGGAAACATTATACTAAAAAAATGTTAGGGACTTCCCAGGTGGCTCAGTGGTTGAGACTCTGTGCTCCCAATTCAGGGGACACAGGTTTGATCCCTAGTCGGGAAACTAAGATATTTCATGATGCAGGGCGTGGCAAAAAATATACTAAATTGCACATAAGTACTACCACCTGTCAGGAATTTGTCCACAGTTTTCCCTCTGCCATCAAAGTTTCCAGCAAGTAGACAGATGTATATCTCTTTTTGGTCCCAAATACTCTCCTAATCCTATCTTCTTGCCAAGGTGTCTGATTCAAAGATAGTTTCTCAAATCACCAACAATTAAGTACCAGGAAAGAAGTCTTGAAAAGAATGCAAGTTTGACCAGTTGGTGTAAGCTGGCACTCTGCCCAAGATAATAAGTTGCTTCCCTACACTTGCTGACTACCTGCCACGTCTCCAGACACCCTGCCTCATGGCAAGGACCATATTTCAAGTAAAACAGACAGTCATATAAAGTCAGGATTTCAACAAAAATATCTGACTCTGGCATATCTACTTCATAATTCTCTATCTGCTGTGCCTATTGCCAAATGCTTGTGCATATTTTTCTGCCCTTCGAACCTTAAGAGAAAGCAAATACCAAACCCCAATAACTGAGGGATGACAAGCAGAGGCAGATGAGATTTTAGTCTTGAGTCAACAGTGATCAGTCAACAGTTGAGAAGTTAAGATTCTGAGAAACAAACCCACCCCAGTTTAATGCACCAATGGTTAGTCACTTTAAGGAAACACAGTTAGATAAGCAAAGCTTCTCTTCACTCTTGAGTGAAAGAATGCACACAGATATTCAGTCCTCACACCACTCAAGAAAGGCAAGGGTTCCAAGCTATGGCTGGAATGTACCCAAGGAGAGCCACCCTGCAAAGCTGCCAGACAAGGATGCCAGCACAGCCCTCAGCAGGGAGTGGCGTGTGGAGCTTTCCGAACACCTCCAGGCCCAGTCCCTGAGACCCACTGGAAGGTTATCATCAATGCAGAGAACTCCCAGCAGAAAATGGTATGCATACTTCCTCAATGCCTCCCAGTCTCACTCTGCTAAAAGCTGCTTTGGGGAGAAATGTCAATGCTCAGAATTCCTAGTATCCACTGGGAAGAAGCTGACAATTATAACTTTCAGTCACATGTATACATGAATAAACCCACATATACAGGGCTACATTTTGCCCATGTATGTACTTATCTGCATCCACATTCACATCTGTATACACAGAGATGCATGCTGATTGACACACAAATCCCTCCCACTCCCTGTGGAATAGAAAAGTGCCAGTTCTCCAAAGTCTTGTTAACTGGACATTTTTGCCCCAGCTGGGCTGTGTGGCCACTGTGACATCATTGTTTTCACAATTGTGGATCCAGGCACTATGAGATTCCAAATCAGAACTTCAGACACATGCATTGTCATGTGTTTGCATGGATAAAGTTCTTGAACTAAATTTCTATAACTCTTGAGCTAATGGTACTCCTCTAAACACACACACACACAAAACAGTACAGGCATTTCTTTTTTTCTCTACACTTCCAAATAAAACACACCCATATAACACTTTGACATTCCCTTTTGTTGGGATTTTTATTGGATCCTGCTGTTTTATGTTTCCCTAGCATATTAAAAACCAGAGACATTACTTTGCCAACAAAGGTCCGTCTAGTCAAGGCTATGGTTTTTCCAGTGGTCATGTATGGATGTGAGAGTTGGACTGTGAAGAAAGCTGAGTGCTGAAGAATTGATGCTTTTGAACTGTGGTGTTGGAGAAAACTCTTTAGAGTCCCTTGGACTGCAAGGAGATCCAACCAGCCCATTCTAAAGGAAATCAGCCCTGGGATTTCTTTGGAAGGAATGATGCTAAAGCTGAAACTCCAATACTTTGGCCACCTCACACGAAGAGTTGACTCATTGGAAAAGACCCTGACGCTGGTAGGGATTGGGGGCAGGAGGAGGAGGAGATGACAGAGGATGAGATGGCTGGATGGCATCACCGACCGATGGACATGAGTGTGAACAAACTCTGGGAGTTGGTGATGACCAGGGAGGCCTGGCATGCTGCAGTTCATGGGGTCGCAAAGAGCTGGACACGACTGAGCGACTGAACTGAACTGAACTGAGGCAAACACTTGCCCTAAGAAGAAATATTTGGGGAAAGATCCACCTAAATTCTGTCTCTATTACATGATTTTAAGAAAGAGGGAATATTCTAATTACAGTACTCTTGTTCATAAATACCAAGTACTTATACTCTGTTGACTATTTATTTGGAAATCACTGTATCTTTTGCCTTGACCTTGATAGGGCCTTCCATGCAAAAGAACAGAGTCCCAAGCCTTGGCATGAACAAAGAAGTTTCACCTATTTCAATGCTAGCATATACAAAATACAAGTGCTTTGTATGCAAATTTGAATAAACACATTTTTAACAAGGGTCAGAGTTGTGAAAAACAGATAGTGGCAGGAAAAAGAGAGAGATTCTGATGTCATGAAACCACTGGTTATCAATCCCTAAAGAAATTTAAATTCTTGAAAAGAGATTTGCAGCTTCAGTTACCAGAACTGTTTTAGCATGTTTAGCAGCGTAGACTGGAAATGAGTTCCATGTGCTGTGGATACTGGCACAGTCCCTCATGCAGATTCAGAAGGATACTTCCCGGGCTTGCTTAACCAATGGCACAAGTAGGGGTCAATATTCAGATGGTACCTATCCTTGTCTTTCAATAACACCAACTACCAGCATTCTACTGGTAGAAGAGTGAACTGGTAGGGCTGTTCACACTTGCCAAAAGTGTGAACAGCTGCCTTCTAGAGGTGACTGTCTGCCAGCCTGATGACATTTGACCCCTCTACGACAGAAAAGCACAGCAGAAGCCCCTTGAATCTGGCAACCATCATGAACAATGTGGCCATTGCTGACATTAGGAACTAAAAATTTATCTGCAAAAAGCCACTTTCACTTTCACTACCCACATCCCCTATCAGACCACCTACTACAGTATTTTTCTATTTTATTCTCAGTCTTTAAGAACAAGTGAGGAAAATATCCAACTCCCAAATATAAGACATTAAATCAAATAACGTACTGACAACAGTATTCTCAAACTGTGAAGTATAGTAACAATTCCACTAGGGGGAGCAAGAAGGTAATTTGTTACCTGGGAGGTAAGAGTAAATATTCAAGTTGTGTGATTAAGGTAGCTGAAGGATCCACTTTATTCAAGACATGAAAGGATTCAAGCTTCTCAGAGAATTCTTAGAAATAAGTAAACACAACCTGTATTACACCCACAAAAAATTTTTTTTAACTTTCCTATTGATCCCTGAGGGTCCAGGTTTTTAGGAACAATAAAGCTTATTTAAAACCCAGGTGTTAAAGAATTATTTTCTTCACGTACAAAATACAATTATTTCCTCAACTGCACTTTTTAAAAGTGCTGCTAGCAGTATCAGATATGCCACTGGCTTAGGAATAAAGTTCAACTACGAGGAAAGCACAGTTGACTTAAAGGATCCACTCCGTCCTGTCTTGCAATGACAGATCCCCATCGGTTCAGTTCAGTTCAATTCAGTTGCTCAGTCGTGTCCGACTCTTTGCAACCCCACGCCAGGCCTCCCTATTCATCACTATCTCCCGGAGTTCACTCAGACTCATGTCCATCAAATCCGTGATGCCATCCAGCCATCTCATCCTCGGTCGTCCCCTTCTCCTCCTGCCCCCAATCCCTCCCAGCATCAGAGTCTTTTCCAATGAGTCAACTCTTCACATGAGGTGGCCTCCAAGATCTTCTATTGAAACTAACAATTTGATTTTAGCTAAAACCACTGTATAGTGCATTTCACTTTGTCAGAGCTGCATATTCTTTTCTAATATGTTGGCTTTGGAAGATAAGCAGAGTGATAGAGGCTCTCGCTGAGCATCTGAAAATATAGCCCATCGTAGGAAATCCAAGAAAATGCTCCAGCATTACATGCCAAGTTGTTGTCTTTTTCTGATTAGACTGAATAAGTAAAGATTCCAAGTCTAAATGAAAACATCTTGCATTCTAATCAGGAGTGGGTTTTGGGAATCAATCAACAGCCAAGAGGGAAAAATGATATTCCTAAACATCTGTCCACACTTAAGTATTCTGAGTACAGTATGTCATTAGAGCAGGATGGGAGCATGTTATTAGTAGCTAATAGCTGATACAGCAATAATCTGACCATGTGAAACCATCAACTTATATGAACATGCTGAAACACTTCATTAGGTAACAACTGGTTTTTGTGTGAGGCAGTGCTTGCATTTTTACAAAAGGATAATAAAAAATTTGCTCAAGTCACTAGATTTAATGGACAGAACTTGTTAGCTCTATTCATGTGGGTCCTGCCTGCTGTGTGATCTGCTGACAGAGTGCCAGTGAGTGCTTCCTGAATATAGATCACTCCTTACTTGGGGAGAAGTTCACTCCATCATAGAAAGACAATGATGATCGTAAAAGCAGAATCTGTTTCCCTTAAGAACTGTACAAAATATACTGAGTCCTCATAAACATTTTTAATGCAAGACTATATGACTGAAAATGTCTCTTACAAACTTTGCCACAAAGTGTCTATAATATTTCCAATTTTTTATTAGAAACAGAAAAAAGCATAAAACTCAAAGTATCAGTAATACTCTATTGTAGAGATTTATTAACTTTATACTTGTGAAAGAAGAAATACAGTTAATCAGAAAATGGAAAAAATTAATTTATCCAACTTTTCCAAAATGATTATGACACATAGGCATTGACTATGATATAATTATTCAAGGACCAGTTATTCAGTTTCTGGAACATTCATTTCCTTTGCCTCACCTTCCTTTCCTGAGATCCTTCTTAAAGAGAGATCTCTCTGCTCTTTAAGAGTGTTTATTAGCATCTTCACCAGAGAAGTGCTGGCTGGAGGAAAAATGAAACTCAAGCATGTCAACTTTGCTACCAGATACTTACAAAAGGTCAGGTAAAAGGAAATGATGAAACAACAGTAACTGTAAGCAATGCTGATTTTTACGAACCTGAGATCTCTCTTTTTTCTGCCACAGGAGGGAGACTCATGTATGGTATCAGAGAGACTTTGAGTTAAACCTTGGCCATGGTTTCCTCATCTATAATACAGGGTCATGTGATGATGATGACTCTGTTTTGTAGATGAGGAAACCACAAGCAAGGCTCCAATAGTACACGAACCGAGAACTTCCAGATGTTCAAGCTGGTTTTAGAAAAGGTAGAGGAACGAGAGATCAAGTTGCCAACATCCGTTGGATCATAGAAAAAGCAAGAGAGTTCCAGAAAAACATCCATTTCTGCTTCGTGGACTACACCAAAGCCTTCAATTGTGTGGACCACAACAAACTATGGGAAATTCTTAAAGAGATGGGAATACTAGACCACCTTACCTGCCTCCTGAGAAACCTGTATGCAGGTCCAGAAGCAACAGTTAGAACTGGACATGGAACAACAGACTGGTTCCAAATAGGGAAAGGAGTACATCAAGGCTGTATATTGTCACCCTGCTTATTTAACTTCTATGCAGAGTATATCATGAGAAACACTGGGCTGGATGAAACACAAGCTGGAATCAAGACTGCTGCAAGAAATATCAATCACCTCAGATACGCAGATGACACCACCCTTATGACAGAAAGCAAAGAACAACTAAAGATCCTCTTGATGAAAGTGAAAGAGGAGAGTGAAAAAGCTGGCTTAAAACTCAACATTCAAAAAACTAAGATCATGGCATCTGGTCCCATCACTTCGTGGCAAATAGATGGGGAAACAATGGAAAGAGTGACACACTTTACTTTCTTGGGCTCCAAAATCATTGCAGATGGTGACTGCAGCCATGAAATTAAAAGATGCTTGCTCCTTGGAAGAAAAGCTATTACCAACCTAGACACATATTAAAAAGCAGAGATATTACTGACAAAGGTCCATCTAGTCAAAGCTATGGTTTTTCCAGTAGTCATGTATCGGTGTTAAGAGTTGAACCATAAAGAAAGCTGAGCGCCAAAGAATGGATGCTTTTGAACTATGGTGTTGGAGAAGACTCTTGAGTCTTGGACTGCAAGGAGATCCAACCAGTCCATCCTAAAGGAAATAAGTCCTGAATATGCATTGGAAGGACTGATGCTGAAGTTGAAGCTCAAATCCTTTGGCCACATGATTCGAAGAACAACACTGGAAAAGACCCTGATGCTGGGAAAGACTGAAGGCAGGAGGAGAAGGGGTTGACAAAGGATGAAATGGTTGCATGGCATCACCAACTGGATGGACATGAGTTTGAGCAAGCTCTGGGAGTTGCTGATGGACAAGGGAAGCCTGGTGAGCTACAGCCCATGGGTCGTAAAGAGTTGGACATGACCGAGTGACTGAACTGAACTGAGCCATTTTATAAGACACGTCTAAGAAATGACATAACATATGCCATATCTCCTGTACAAGGCCAATGCTCAATAAAAAATAGTGAGTAGTGTTGATTTTTGAGGTAATAAGCTCAAAAACTTTCACAGACAAGTCCATGGGATTCAGGGAGATTTCCTTAAAGATTACAGAGCAAATAAGTCAAGTTAGGATTATAACCCACTTCACCCCACCAGTAAAGCAGAGGGACCCTTCATACTGGGGGAAGAAGTGTTTATTTACAGGAAAGGGAGAAAGAAACACATTGAGTCTGATTTGGCCTTTGTTATCCTAGGCAACCTCAAAAATACTGCACAGACTCACTGTACTCAGAGGTCTAATCTATAAAACCAAAAAACAGCGACTTACCTGAATAACACATCATCTCTCTTGACTCATCCAGCTATGCCCCATATTTATGTCTTCTGGATGGGACATGAACCTTTACTGTTTAAGATTATTATAAACAAACATGATTTCATTTTCCTTTATATTTTCCTAACAGTCATAAAGGAGATTAATTCCGTTTGGAGCTGTGAGGGGGGTCAAGTGATTTGCCTGTTAGTGGCAAGTTGAGACTGGAATTTAGTTTTCCAGATTCTCTCAGTTTAGTACTTTCTCTCTCACATGTCATATTAATACAATAAATGTAAAATAAATATATTATATATAAGACTTCCCTGGAGGCTCAGATGGTAAAGCATCTGCCTACAACGTGGGAGACCCGGGTTTGATTTTTTATATTTTCCTAACAGTCATAAAGGAGATTAATTCCGTTTGGAGCTGTGAGGGGGGTCAAGTGATTTGCCTGTTAGTGGCAAGTTGAGACTGGAATTTAGTTTTCCAGATTCTCTCAGTTTAGTACTTTCTCTCTCACATGTCATATTAATACAATAAATGTAAAATAAATATATTATATATAAGACTTCCCTGGAGGCTCAGATGGTAAAGCATCTGCCTACAACGTGGGAGACCCGGGTTTGATTCCTAGGTTGGGAAGATCCCCTGGAGAAGGAAATGACAACCCACTCCAGTACTCTTGCCTGGAAAATCCCATGGATGGAGGAGCACGGTAGGCTACAGTCCATAGGGTCACAAAGAGTCGGACACGACTGAGCAACTTCACTTTCACTTTCCCAAAAATAGTTGGAATAATCCTCCCACTCATTAGCAGGGTTTTGGCTGGGTTCGAGTCCCAGCCATGAGGGTTCCAGTCCCAATCTGAGCTAAATGGTTTCATGTCTGGTGGTGAAAGTAAAGTCCGATGACATAAGTCCAGTGATTCAGCCTCAATTTCAATGAACTTTCTATGCAGAAATATTACAACTTTACAACTCACTAAGGGAAAATATTATCATTTCTATTCTCTCTATATATGTGTGTATATACACCATACAATGACTATATATGTGTATATGTTTCTAGATACAGTACTCCCAACACAATGACTAACAATGAAACAATCTTGCCAAAAGTTAGAAAACAACAGGAACAATCTCAAACCTGAATTCTCAGAAAGAAATGAGAAGGGAGGTATAAACTAGATTTTGAATGAGACTGTGAAGACTGGCGAGTACATCCTTCTTGTTGGAGAAAGGTAGACAATGAGGTTAGAAAAAGCAACAGAATGGAGGGAGCACAACGCCAGCAGAAGAAGTTTTAACCTAATCTTCTGAGCAAACAGGACTGACGGTCTTGAGCAAGAAAACGGCACAGTCTTTGCAGTTAACCTGGCCACACTCTGGGTGGGCGTTCAAGAAGAAGGAGTTAAGAGAATCCAGTGAGAACACTATCACGGCAATCCAGGCATCCCAGGAGAGAACTTTCCCATCTCCATGTATCTCGGGCTCCCCAGTTACAACTTACAGGGAAACAGTGGAAATGACAGATTCTGTTTTTACTTCTTTGATGTTTCTCTATTCCTGGATGCAAATTTGGCTCCGCATGTTGGCAATTTTCCTCTCCTCTTTATATATAGCCCAATCTCCTGCCCCCAACACACCACTGCTTCCAGGTGAAATCGAGGTTACTCCCTTTAGTTCCTGGAACACTTCCATCTCCACCCCAACAGAATCTCCATGGAAATAAGTTCTGTTTTGTCAGACTTGTCACTTGAGCACTGAATTTAAATCATGGCATTTCAAAAATAGGCCACAACCATAAAGAGAAAAGCAAAGTAAAACAACACAGACATACTTTGCCAAATACCATATTTGTATTGGGATCTGCTGCCAATTACCCACATCTTTCTTCACTCTGTCTAGTTTGAAATGGCTTGAGATCAAATCTCAACTTTGGCTAAGTTAATTAAACAGTGTTCAGGAGTTAACATTTAAAGAAAGTTATTTTAAGCAAGAGCACAATAGATCCAAGAGGTTAGCGTATGCAGCATATTTAAACCAATGTAATTTTGGTGAAACAGAAAGAACAATATACTTCGACAACAGTTTCCTGTTTTGAAAAAATTTTATAGAGGTTTTATTTCCTATCTTAGTTTTGTTAACATTCTTTGTATAACTGTATCTTATAGCATATTGAATTTATGTGGTTTTAAATACAACCAGTGCTTTTAAAATGTTAATCACTGAAATAAAAGCCATTTTAGTGATCTTTGTGGAGGAAAAACATATATACAGCCAGAAGATTATTTTCTAGGGTAATAAGTGTATTCAGTGTAATTTCTTTGTTCAGATACAGAAAGTGGTTCTCAGTTTTAGGATGCATTGTACAAGCACAACTATTTTACTAATATTTAATATATACATTCCTTACCATAATAAGGATGGTGATAAAATAGTATTATTAAAGAAAAAAATATGACAGGACATAAATTACAGTAATATTCTCTTGTGATATACAGTAATTATAACTTGAGAATTACTGCCAATTGGAAGCTAAATAAACCAATTGAATCATCCTTTAAAAACAAAATCAATGTGGAGAAATAAAAGGCATTCAGCAGGAAGGTGGCAATTTCTTGTTATATTTGGAGGAGGGGAGAATGACCACATTCTGAGATATAATGAATTAACTCAGTCACATAAAGTTATTCATGGCTCAGGCAAATTCCAAATTGGGTTTGTCTAATTTGTTAGAACCTGAATTCTCTCAAAAGTCATCTTTTGCCCAGTGAAGTCTTTCCAAAGTCCACGGGAATTTCCTTTTAAACCTCTCCTTCCTTTCTGTAGTTCTTTTTCTTTGAATTCCACAGAATTCCTTGGAAAGGAAGACAACAGTGAAACTCTCACTACTTCTCCACACGGAGCCAGATGGGAGATTATGGAGATGGGCAAAATAGAGTCACCTTCCTGGCCTTGGTTGTTCAAATCTAGGGCAGTGCATTGACCTGGACCTCCACTAGTCTCTGCCTGAGATGCCTGGAGGGTCCCCTGCTGCCCACAAAACCAGGAAGGTTACAAGGAATGCAAATCAAATAGGGACCCTGTCAGGGTAGTCTTCCAGGAAGCATCTTTCCACTTTCCCCATCCGATGTCAAAGCAAGGGCATTCCGTGACAGATATCAAAGGGAAATGATAAGACAGCAGGAAGAAAAGAGTCCAAGAGCCTGGAAAACATTAGATAATATAAAATGGGAACTTTTGCAAAAATGAAGAGTCATATTATATTTCCTTGCTGGGATACTAACTGTTCATATTTCCTTTGTTTCTCTGCACAGCACCCCACCAACAAGAAATGAATGAAATGCTTTTCAAAAATTAATCTGGTACATTTCAGATAATAATTACATTCAATTCAACAAAGATTGATTAAATGTTAAGAAATTTACCAAGGGTAACAAATCCTGACACTGAAATACGCCAGTTTCTTCCTTGATGAAATGACCAAGGTGGAAAGGGAAGAATACAACTTGAATGTAAGGTAGACACCATAAGAGAAGTACATGAAGAAGGGGGAGAGGTCGCATTTGGCTTCCTGAAAGATGTGACCTTTGAAATAGAGGCTGCAAAGGATTTAAACAGGCAGAGATGGGTGAACTGGGGAGGGAGTGCTCCTACCTCAGAAGAACACGCACGGAAGACTAAACATGCACGGAGAACAGGTTTACGCAGCTGGAGCCTGGGAGACATGAGGCAGACTGAAGAGGTACACTGGCTCCTATGCAAGGAGGCTCTGAATACCAGGTCTAGAGATCTGGACTCTCTTCTTTACGGCTGGGGAGTCATATATGTTTTTGAGCACGGGAATGATCTAAGAGTTGTGCTTTAAAACAATCACTCTGGAAATGGATTTGTATGATAAACTGGAAGAAAAGACCAGAGGGGTTAAGTTAGGAGACCACAACAACAGGCTGGCCAGTAGGTCCTGGGGTTGGTGTCCCTCAGCTCTTTTACATATCAGTCCCTAAAAACTATCTCCACTTTTAAATGCAACAAGAGCTAGCCAGCTCCAGCATAGCAGTCTCCATTCAGAAGGACTCTCACCAACTTCCCAGGTGAAATGCAGGACTCTGGAGCAGAGCTGCCCTGGTCATCTGCAGAGGAGTAGCGGAAATTCTGTAGCATTCCCTTTCTTTACTTTTCCACTGGTGCAAGCACGTCCAGTTGCCTACCCAGTTCTCTTCAGCTCTGGGACAGGAAGTTTCTAGGGCTCTTAAGTCTGTTAGCATCCTGCATCTGAATAACATGCTACTTCTCTCCCCTCTCCACACAGAAACCAGAGCATCATGCTTTCGGTTTTGGTGCTACATTTGTAATTTAGGTTTTAGTGAAAAAAGAATTTATCTTTATATCATAAGCTCAAAAAACAAAAATGAAAAAGTATCAAGTATAATGCTGTCTTTATTTCCTAGTTCTAAAATTTAGTCAAAGAATAAAATTCATTTTTTTTCAATCATGCAAAGGGTAAAAAATAGAAGTATTACAAGAAAAGGACTTTCTAACACATAAAAATCTCTGTGCATTTGTTCTTTGTCTTATATTTGCTGGTATTTGATGTTAGTAGCTCTCTTGTTGCAGCAACACAAATACAGCAGTAACAATCTAATGTGTATCCTTCCACATCTTTCCCCAAGTCCTTGCTGATATATCAAAATATAGATACAGATATAGGAGGCAACAGAGTTATCTCAAAGGTGGGATTTTACTGTTCCCACATCTTCGTATTTATAAGAACAATAATACAATGAGGACATCCCCCAAGTCACCAGCTATAGGATTAACTTATTTCTTTTCATAGCTATATAGCACTCCACAATAGGGACAGATCACAATAGATTCCATTATTCTCATGGCTGGGCATTCAGGTTGTTACTGGTTGGTGCCACATCCAACAGCCTCTCAGTATCTTTCCTAGCCAGTGGATCTCACAGAAAAGTGCTACTAGAGCTGAAAGTATTTTCCGAGGACCTACTAGAGTGCCTGAGAACTATGAATGGTGATTCTTAACATGGTAAAGGAGGCAGGGTCCAAACCTAGCCCCAAGAAAAAGAAATGCAAGAAGGCAAAGTGGTTATCTGAGGAGGCCTTACAAATAGCTCAGAGAAGAAGAAAAGTGAAAGGCAAAGGAGAAAGGGAATGCAGAGTTCCAGAGAATAGCAAGGAGAGGTAAGAAAGCCTTCTTAAGTGAACCTTGCAAAGAAATAGAGGAAAACAGTGGAATGGGAAAGACCACAGATCTCTTCAAAAAAGTTGGAGATACCAACAGAACATTTCATGCAAAGACGGGCACAATAAAGGACAGAAACAGCATGGATCTAACAGAAGCAGAAGAAATTAAGAAGTGGCAAGAATACACAAAAGAACTATACAAACAATGTCTTAAGGATCTGGATAACCACAACGGTAGGATTGCTCTCATGCCATAGGAGAGACATCCTGGAGTGTGAAGTCAAGTGGGCCTTAGGAAGCATCACTATGAACAAAGCTAGTGGAGGTGATGGAATTACAGTTGAGATATTTCAAATTCTAAAAGATGATGCTGTTAAAGTGTTGCGCTCAGTTTGTCAGCAAATTTGGAAAACTCAGCAGTAGCCACAGGACTGGAAAAGGTCAGTTTTCATTCCAATACCAAAGAATGGCAATGCTAAAGAATGTACAAACTACCATATAATTGTTCTTATTTCACATGCTAGTATGGATATGTTCAAAATCCTCCAAGCTAGGCTTCAACAGTATGTGAACTAAGAACTTCCAGATGTACAAGCTGGATTTATAGAAGGCAGAGGATCCAAAGATCAAATTACCAACATTTGTTGGATCATAGAAAAAGCAAGGGAATTCTAGAAAAACAACTACTTCTGCTTCATAGACTACACTAAAGCCTTTGACTGTGTGGATCACAGCAAACTGTGGAAAATTCTTAGAGATGGGAATACCAGACCACCTCACTTGTCTCCTGAGAAACCGATATGCAGGTCAAGAAGCAACAGTGAGATTCGGACATGGAACAACTGACTGGTTCAAAATTGGAAAAGCAGTTCATCAAGACTGTATGTTGTCACCCTGCTCATTTAACTTCTATGCAGAGTACATCATGAGAAATGCAGGCTGGATGAATTATAAGCTGGAATCAAGATTGCTGGGATAAATATCAACAATCTCAGGTATGCAGATGATACTACTCTAATGGCAGGAAGTGAAGAGTAACTAAAGAGCATTTTGATGAGGGTGAAAGAGGAGGGTGAAAAAGCTGGCTTAAAAGCATTAAAAAAACTAAGATCATGGCATCCAGTCCCATGACTTCATGGCAAATAGATGGGGAAACAGTGGAAACAGTGGCAGATTTTATTTTCCTGGGCTCCAAAATTACTGCAGATGTTGACTGCAGCCATGAAATTAAAAGACACTTGCTCCTTGGAAGAAACGCCATGACAAACCTAGACAGCATATTAAAAAGCAGAGACATCACTTTGCCAACAAACGTCCCTATAGTCAAAGCTATGGTTTTTCCAGTCGTCATGTATGATGTGAGAGTTGGACTATAAAGAGTGTCGAAGAATTGATGCTTTCAAATCGTAAAGACACTTGCTCCTTGGAAGAAACGCCATGACAAACCTAGACAGCATATTAAAAAGCAGAGACATCACTTTGCCAACAAACGTCCCTATAGTCAAAGCTATGGTTTTTCCAGTCGTCATGTATGATGTGAGAGTTGGACTATAAAGAGTGTCGAAGAATTGATGCTTTCAAATCGTGGTACTGGAGAAGACTCTTGAAAGTTCCATGGACAGCAAGGAGATCAAACCAGTCAAGCCTAAAGGAAATCAACTCTGAATATTCATTGGAAGGACTGATGCTGAAGCTCCAATATTTTGGCCACCTCATATGAAGAGCCAACTCATTGGAAAAGACACTGATGCTGGGAAAGATTGAGGGCAGAAGAGTGCGACAGAGGATGAAACGGTTGGACGGCATCACCAACTCAATGGACATGAGTTTGAGCAAACTCCAAAAGATATGAAGGACAGGGAAGCCTGCCATGGTTCAATCCATGGGTTTGCAAGAGTCAGACATGACTTAGTGACTGAACAACAACTACAGGCTACAGGTTTATGAAATATGCAAAAGAAGTGTGTGACATAGTCCCTTCCTCAGAGAGTACCAAAGATAGCTGGGGAAGTAAGCCAAACCCACACCAAACAATTAAACTGTTTTAAGACTGGACTGAGCCACGTTCTACAGACTTTACACATGGGAATGCTGGGTTTTCCTCCAGCACGATGATAGCTCAGAAGTCCCTCTAGCCCTAATGTTCTAAGAAGCTTCTCTGATTCAGAAAAGGGGAAAATAGGAAAGACTAAGAAGTCAAGGAGGTGTCTGTGGAGGAGGCAGGACTTTGATCAAGACCCAAGAACAGTTTATATCAATGGAGAAAAAGAAATTGTATTTCTGTGACAAATGAGCCAGGGTACAGCACAGACTTGAGCCATGAATTGTTCAGGAGAGTGACACAAAGCAGGCCCTTCTCTAGGTCACAGCATTTCCAAACACGCCCTCTCCCACCCCTCCACTCCCATCCAGCTTAAGGTATAAAGAATCCCAAGTTGAGCTGCCACTGAGCACTGCACTCACACGGAATCAAGTGCACTACTTCCAGCCAGTGGGAGCTTGAAAGTACTCCCCAGATCTCTTCGCTCCCTATCCTCCACGCACCCCTCCCCAGCCCAACACGCACACACATCCCACCTTGTCCTAAGCCCTGTAAATAACAGTAGCTGTTTAAACTGTTTCTGTCCATCTAGGAAAGAATACATATAACATGGAGGGGAAAAAAAATGAAGTTACGGGGACTGTAATTTAACCAAAAAACTGAATTTGAGAATCAAAAACCATTTAAAATGTTGTTATTGATAAACTGTCTACTACATTGTTAGTCTTTGACCCTATGTTGCCAAACTATGTTTGTAACTTGCCAAGTTCATCTAAATATAGAGCACATTTAATACCATGTTTGAAATTTTATCATATTGGTAACTAAGATTTGAGAGTTCCATGTGTATGCTGGATATATATTATGCCTTGATACTAAATATAAGTGGCTCTGTGACAAAGTTCTAGAAATGAATTCAGCATAAGTAAATTAATGTGCCTTTTATCTCAGAGCCTTGAGATTTAAAAGTTGCATGTAATTTTTAAAAGTTAGAATCACAGGGAAATTTATGCTTTTCTTTTTCTTTTCGCTATCCTTCCCAGTCTACACATTTTTTAAGCTTTAGGAAAACAAGATTTACTCTCAGGATGTTTACTTGAACACCAAGTTGAAAGACATAATCTTGACAGGCATAGTGCAGATAATAAGGGCTGTTATTTTTTTTTAATAAGGGCTTTTAATAAGGAGAGGGAATTATTGAGTTTAAATAAAACTTAATTTGCTTGTTGAAGCTGAAACGCCAATACTTTGGCCACCGATGTGAAGAACTGACTCATTTGAAAAGACCCTGATGCTGGGAAAGATTGAAGGTGGGAGGAGAAGGGGACAACAGAGGATGAGATGGTTGGATGGCATCACCGACTCCATGGACATGAGTTTGAGTAGACTCTGGGTGTTGGTGATGAACACAGAGGCCTGGCGTGCTGCAGTCCATGGGGTCACAAAGAGTCGGACATGACTAAGCAACTGAACTGATTTCTACTTTATAGTAGGAAAAAAAAAAAAGCCCTTGACCTCCACTGTACCAGCACAACCACAAAGGCAACTGAGGTCTGAGACTGGGGGCCGGGAAGTCAGCCAGTGTCCTGATGCTTCCTATGGCTGGACCTACGATAACTGAGGTGGTGCCTGTCTTGTTGGCTCCACACACCCTATTCCTCACCAACACTCTCCCTGAAATTAGCTTTAGGTGATATGAAGACCTCAGGAGTGCCTTTGCAAGTTAAACCTAGATTTGGGAACCTGCCCTACACATCTAACATCAAAACTCTTAGCAACTGTTACCCAGTTACCATACTACGCTGCAGTGGTTTAAAATGCGCCATATGATCATATTTCTTTAGAGATCACAGTTCCATTGTCCCAAATGAGGACTTTTGGCTGCCCTTCCTCCTCCCAGGGATAGAACTGGGCTTGGCCACAGGCAATAAAACCCGGGTCTCCTGTGATGGACATGGCCTGCCCGGACATGTTGAGGCCTGTCCCTCTTTCACAGAGTCTGTGTACGTTTGGCATGTATGACTACATTTGGCTTCTTAGATCATGACTGATCAAAAATGTTGAAATGAGGCCACTGAGGGAAGCAGAAAAATTATCTGAGAAGTCAGAGGCCTGGTTTTGCTCTGGCCCTAGTGAGCAGGTATAATAAAAGTAGGGCAAGTCACAAAGCTAACAGAAACCTCGGTTTCCTCCCCACCAAAAGTGGGTTCAAAACAGTCAACTCCTCAAGAACAAGAAGGGGAAGACCAGATTTTATGAGGGGAAGAAAAATCCACTGAAGGGTCCAGGTGAAGGTAAGCCCACTTTGTCATAGACCATGTTGCTCACAGCAAGGGAACCAGCAGGACCGTCTGCTTGGAACTGGTCAGAGGATTGGGACAGTCAAGAGCGTGCAGTTCTCAGCGCTTCTTTTATTTCTGAAGACCTACATTATGGGTCCAGAAGAAATTTGGCTAATGATTTATAGCTGGGTTGCATATCAGAATCTCCTGGAGAAGTGGGTCCCACCCCATTGGGCCTGATGCAATAAGTCAGAAAAGGAAATTCTAGCAAAGGCACTTGAAAAGACTTTCAACTTACATGTAAATACATGTTTCCTCAAACATATATTTACTGAATCTGATCCTTCATATCAATACCTTAGAAACAGTATACTTTTGACTCCATAGTCCACTTCAAGGAAACCATCCTATAGAAATAACTAGTGTAAAGTGTAAGTTTAGTCCCTCAGTTGTGTCCCATTTGTGACCCCACAGACTATAGTCCATCAGGTTCCTTCTGTCCACGGAATTTTCCAGACAAGAATACTGGAGTGGGTAGCCATGCCCTTCTCCAGAGAAATAACTAGGTAAATACGCTTACACTTTTTATAGAGAGATATACATACTAGTGTTCATGACTGTAAAAATTAGAAAGGAAACAGTATAAAAGCTTAGGAAATGATTAAATAAGCTAAAATACATAAAGCCAAAAAAAGATACAGAAATAGGCACCAGGCACACAAAAAGATGTTAAACATCATTAGTCATCAGAGAAATGCAAATCAAAACCACAGTGAGATACCACTTCAAATACACTAGAAACGGATAAAACAAAACAAAACAAATAGAAAGTGTTGGTGACAATGTGGAGAAGCTGGAACATGGCTGATGGGGGTATGAAATGGTGTACCCACTGTGGAAAACAATCTGGAGGTTCCTTAATAAGGTAAACCTAGAATTCCTATATAATCCACAAATTCCACTCCAGGGTATATACTCAAAAGAACTGAAAATGGGTGTTCAAACAAAAACTTGGACACAAATGTTCCAAAAGGTGGAAACAACCCAATGTCCAGCAGCTGATTAGCAGAGAGGCAAACTGTAGTATAGCATAAAGTTGAATATTATTCAACCGTAAAAAAGGAATGACACACAGTGACAGATGCCACAACATGGACGAACCTTGAAAACATTATGCTAAGGGAATAAAGACAAAGGTCACAAAAAGGTCACATGTTAAAGGATTCAATTTATAGGAAACATCCAGATTCAGCAAATTCATAGCGACAGTATGCAGATTAGTGGTGGCCAGGGACTGTGAGGAAGAGGGAAGGGGAAGTGACTGCTTGATGGAGATGGAGGATTCTTTTGGGGCAATGGAAACGATCTGGAACGAGGCTGTGGGGATAGCTGCACAACATCATAAATGCACACAATGCCACTGAACTGTTCCCTGGTGACCCTGTAGTTAGGTTTCTGGGCTTTCACTGCCATGGGCCTGTTCAGTCTCTTGTTGGGGAAGTGAGATCCCATAAGCCACATGGTGTGGCCTAACGAAATAAATGGTTCAGATGATAAATTCTATTCATAGTGTATTTTACCACAACCAAGAAAAGTGCACAACACATAAAAAAGAAGGTTTTCATTATTAAAATTATCTTTTGAGGTACACTAATAATGAGAGTGGAAAACAAGGGAAAAGCAGCCTGTGAAAATACTTCTGGTGTGATCCCAGCTTCACAAAATGTAGACATGCACAGAAAAATAAGCACTGGAAGGAGACATGTAAAAATGTCAAACAGGGTACTGAGAGATGCATTTTCTGTCTTAGATTCTTCTGTAATGTCCACATTTTCTAACGTATTATTTTCATTATTAAATATCATTAAATTACTGTTAAAAATATTACTCTTATAATCATAAAATGAACTTTTTAAAAAGATGAGACAGCTTGACACTCTAAAGTACAGATAGGAAAAGGTAACAGGAGGAATGAAAGGTCTAAAACACACATGATGTAATGATTTCATTAGTGGGGGCAAGACAAACTTATGGAAGGATCAAGACTTCAACAGTCTGGGAAACTTACATCCCATCCAAAGCGGGAATTGTGGCTCCAGATCTTTTGAGTTTTCAAGAGATTCTGGAGCGCCAGACTTTCAGCAAAATGCCCTGGTTTTTAAATGTTGGCAACTTAATTCAATATTTTTTCAAACACCCCAAGCCAAACAAAACACATCTGTGGACCGGATGAAGGCCACAGGCGCCAGTCAGCAAACTCCAGTTTATAGGAACAGGAATGTTTAGCCTGGAAAAGAAAATCTTAGAAAGGACACAGTAGTGATTTCAAGCATCTGAAGAATGGCTATGGGAAGATATGTGAACTTAATCCATAAGTCTCTAGAAGGCAGAATCAGAACTAAAGGCAGAATTCGGAAGCAGAATTAGGCCCAATAGATAAGGAAGGGTTTCTAACATTACGGGAGCTGTCTAACAGTAAACAGAGCTCCAAAATGCAGCAAGCTGCACATCCCTGGGGGTTCCAGCAAAGGCTACGGAAGTGGGATTCCTGCTATGGGTGAGAAGCTGGACGAGGGTCAAAGGTTCCCAATCAGGGCTGAGTATCAGAAATCTGGGAAAAAAAAAAAAAAAAATTCCTGGACCCCTTTCTAGAACCTTGAGGTAAGACCTAGGACTGTGTATTTTTTAAAAGCATCTCAGCTGCCTAGCAGATGATTTAGAACCACCACCATGAACCTGACTTTGATGCAGGAATTCTATGACTTTAATCCATGGCTTGACCTAGCTGGCAAGGAAGGCGAGGAGGAATGAAAGGAAGGAAGAACAGCTTATTGGAACTCGTTAGGGAGCAGGCTCTGTGCTAAATGCTTTCTTATGTCATCTCACGGAATTTTCACACTTGCTGGACATCAAAAGCCATGATGTCCTCCATTCCATTTCCCAGAGAGAGAAACTGAGGCTAGGGGCATTTGAGTATGACCCAAGTTAACTGCCAGATAGTGGGAAGATTTTCTGGCTCTGAATCACATGCTGGTTCAACCCCACCACAATGCCCTCTTCCACCAGCTCAACTAATATCTCTCAAATGCCCCTGAGGAGCCAGGCAACGTGCCAGGCAGAGGAGATTCAGTAGTGATTAAGAGACAGTCCCCAGCCTCAGGAAATTTTGGAATCTAGTGAGGCAGAAAAGTAAGTAATTAAATCACAGTGAGAACTAGGGAGTCACACAGGAGAGGCACTCAACTCAGCCCTTAGTTATCAAGGAAGGCTTCTAGGAGGAGGTAACATCAAACCCAGGGTCCTAAGGTGAAAAGAAAAAAGGAAGTCCAGGCTGAGGGTACAATACCTACAGAGGCACAGAGGCCAGCGGGAGCCTCGCAGGCATGGGGAAATGCAAGCAGTTCAGAGTGGCCAGAACAAAGGATGCAAAGAGAGGAGTAGCAGGATGTGGGACTGAACAAGCAGGCAGGGTAGAGCCCCAAGCACTCCTGTGCCATGCTAAGACTTCATCATTTACCCTCAGGGAAACAGAAAGGGTTTAGGTTTAACGCAAAGGAGTGATGCATTCAGAATCACATCTTACGAAGACCAGACTGCGGAGGTGTGGAAACGGATTGGCAGGGCATGGAAATGGATGGGCAGGAAGGACTGACCAGAAGCAAGGGGACCACATGGAGGGTTAAGACAGACATTTCAGCGGAGGGGGTGGTTATCGTCACCAAGATGATGGCAGAGCAGATGCTATGAAGCAGAAAGATGATTTGTGCCCCTTCCTCCCTGCCTCCCGCCCTCCCTCCTTTCACTCTTTCTTTCTCTCTGTAAATAATGTTATAGAGCCCTGGCTATGTACTGGCCACTATGCCAGACCTAGACATACAAGAATGTGCAAAAACAAACACAGTCTTGCCGTCATCCAGTTCACTTTCCACTAGGCGGTGGATGTTTGTGGAAGTGGTTTTAAAAATATTCAATAATATACCAAAAGTATACTGGTTGATTATGCTACCAGTAATCATATCATAGTTAAAGGACAATAGGGGGCTGGCTCCTCCCTCCTCTGTCATCAATTCTAAAAGATTCATTAAGTATAAGAGTCCCATAAGATAAATCTGCAAAATTATATCCACAGTAGCCCTGTACTCCTCAGCATTATGTTTCTAATATTCATATGCAAGGATATAAAGCACACTGCCTACTCTTGGTATATTTCATTCATGCAAAGTAAAAAGAGTTTACCTCCATTTTAATACATATTTCCTTAAACAGAAGTAATTGGCTTAAAAAATGGGTATGGTATGTTTCAGTTCAGTTCAGTTGCTCAGTCGTGTCTGACTCTTTGCGACCCCATGAATCGCAGCACGCCAGGCCTCCCTGGTCATCACCAACTCCCAGAGTTCACTCAGACTCACGTCCATCGAGTCTGAGATGCCATCCAGCCACCTCATCCTCTGTCGTCCCCTTCTCCTCCTGCCCCTAATCCTTCCCAGCATCAGAGTTTTTCCAATGAGTCAACTCTTTCCATGAGGTGGCCAAAGTACTGGAGTTTCAGCTTTAGCATCATTCCTTCCAAAGAAATCCCAGGGCTGATTTCCTTCAGAATGGACTGGTTGGATCTCCTTGCAGTCCAAGGGACTCTCAAGAGTCTTCTCCAACACCACAGTTCAAAAGCATCAATTCTTCAGCGCTCAGCCTTCTTCACAGTCCAACTCTCATATCCATACATGACCACAGGAAAAACTATAGCCTCGACTAGACAGACCTTAGTCGGCAAAGCAATGTCTCTGCTTTTGAATATGTTATCTAGGTTGGTCCTAACTTTTCTTCCAAGGAGTATGCGTCTTTTAATTTCATAGCTGCAGTCACCATCTGCAGTGATTTTGGAGCCCCCCAAAATAAAGTCTGACACTGTTTCCTGTGTTTCCTCATCTATTTCCCATGACGTGATGGGACCGGATGCCATGATCTTTGTTTTCTGAATGTTGAGCTTTAAGCCAACCTTTTCACTCTCCACTTTCACTTTCATCAAGAGGCTTTTTAGCGCCTCTTCACTTTCTGCCTTAAGGGTGGTGTCATCTGCATATCTGAGGTTATTGATATTTCTCCCAGCAATCTTGATTCCAGCTTGTGTTTCTTCCAGTCCAGCATTTCTCATGATGTTCTCTAAATAGAAGGTAAATAAGCAGGGTGACAATATACAGCCTTGTCATACTCCTTTTCCTATTTGGAGCCAGTCTGTTGTTCCATGTCCAGTTCTAACTGTTGCTTCCTGACCTGCATACAGATTTCTAAAGAGGCAGGTCAGGTGGTCTGGTATTCCCATCTCTATTAGAATTTTCCACAGTTGATTGTGATCCACACAGTCCAAGGCTTTGGCATAGTTAATAAAGCAGAAATAGATGTTTTTCTGGAACTCTCTTGCTTTTTCCATGATCCAGCGGATGTTGGCAATTTGATCTCTGGTTCCTCTGCCTTTTCTAAAACCAGCTTGAACATCAGGAAGTTCACGGTTCACATATTACTGAAGCCTGGCTTGGAGAATTTTGAGCATTACCTTACTAGCATGTGAGATGAGTGCAACTGTGTGGTAGTTTGAGCATTCTTTGGCACTGCCTTTCTTTGGGATTGGAAATGAAAACTGACCTTTTCCAGTCCTGTGGCCACTGCGGAGTTTTCCCAATTTGCTGGCATATTGAGTGCAGCACTTTGACAGCATCATCTTTCAAGATTTGAAAGAGCTCAACTGGAATTCCATCACCTCCACTAGCTTTGTTCATAGTGATGCTTTCTAAGGCCCACTTGACTTCACATTCCAGGATGTCATGGCATGTTTACATTAATAAATTAGAAGAGTTATTAACAATTTACTAAATGTAGTCTCATACTACATTAAATGAAAACCCTTCTTGCTGTATTCAGGATACCAGGTGGTGTAGGAACAAGTCTGGACTTATCCAAAAACAGACCACAGAACAAGCAGCCAGAGAGTCACAACTTTGTTGAGGGGTGGTAGGTTCTGAAGGGTCTTCCTGCTCAGGGCCTTGTAGGTCTGAAGGGGACTCTCAGTGCTCTGACCCACTGTCTGTAGAAGTCTGCACATTCCAGGTTCCTTCAGTCTCCGTGCTGGGTCACCCATGAAACCAGGGTGTTCCTAGTATACCAGAGAGTCCTTGTGGTTTAAGTCACAGCCACGACATTCTTTTCATTCCTTTACTTGATTCCAGTATAAGAATGACCCTTGATTAAACAGCTGTCCTTGCAGATGACACATTAAGCAGCTTCTCTTTTAGAGGTGATTTTAGTTTCTGTTTGACTTCTCACATATCTCCTCTGATCTTTTATCATCCTAGCATCTCAATGGCAAGCAAGAAAAACAGTACCTCAACAAACAAATGGCTTCTTTCCCCTTTCCTTTTTTTAAACACCAACTCAAATAGTTTGGACTGAAATCAAGTCACTGAAGAAGCTCTCTCGCAATTTCTTCTCTCACCATGATGATCTTTCATGGCTGTGTTGTACACTTTTCCTTGGTCCACCAGCCAAGGGAGGCATATTACTATTGATTTGTAGTACTGAGTCAAAACCTGCTTTCCCAGGAATGTTACAGAAAGAAAGGACTCATGTCCCAAATGGTTGAATAATCTTAGTCCTTGCATTTGGCCAATTAGAGAAAAATAGAAATGAAGACAAGATATAAATTCCCTGAGTACTTATGAGCCAGCCTCCAAAGAGAATCAGCTTATAAAAAATATATCAGGTTACTAAAAGTAAAATCTAAAGTCCTCCTCCCCTTTTATACATTATACAAGAAGGAAAGAAGAGGAGATGCCAAATGGTGATGGGAGCTTTTGTTGCTATTAGTGCGTTATGGTTGTACAGTAGTCTTAAATAGTATTGATGAACTTTAAAAAAAATATTGCTTCCCTCAAACTTTCTAAATATATTTTACTCTGGATGTTCAAAGAGATGCTCAAGATTTGTTAAACATTTTAGATATTTTCTACGGAACTCCACAGAAGAGCCTCAGAACCAAGGTATGACATAAACCTGCCTTCAGGTGCCCTAGTGGAGAACACTTGATATCAATAACCACCCCACATACACATCAACAGTGCAGAACCAAATGGCGGTTGGAGGGAGCTGGCCAGTTTCCCCTAATTCACTGAAAAATTTATCTGCATATATAACCCTAACTCTCCTCCCACACTGGGGAAGAATAGAGGATAAACAACAGTTGAGCAAAGAGCTGTTATCCCTTCAACCTTCGACATCTGAAGACTAGTTCAGTTTCCCAGTGGGAGAGGTGAGCAGGCAAAGTTAAACCATGCCACACGCCGTGCGCCTATTTTTCAAGAATGGCTTTCATTTTAGTGCTTTCAAATGGGTTCTAATGGTAACCTTGGAGAAGAATAACCCGAAACCCCATGTAAATGACGCATTTCTCCAGGATGGTTTTCAGCTTCTCTCAGAACATAGCGTGATTCATCCATTAGGCTATCTGGAAAATAGGCATTTAGAATACAAGCAAAGTGGATACAACAGCCAGTACTAGTAGAGACAGCTCTCTGGTTTGCTTTGTGCTGTTCAAGTGATTCATGAATGCAATTCATTTCCTTGCCTACAGTTCACATGCTCATAGTTCTTTAAAGATGAAAAGGCAAGATGTTCTGAGTAGTTCTCTGAGTGGACCAAATCCTGATGCTGTTAGGCACTCCAGGATTCAAAACTCTGACTTTATAAGAATTCTTAATCATTCATGTGAATGGACCCCAAGAAAAGGATAATTATGAAATCTACAGAAAATGAGTTTAGTTGGCATCATGCTTTAGCCCTGCTAAATCACTGACCAGAGTAAACCTGGCCTGAAAACCTTCTTTGACACCCTGACTGCTCTCAAGTGGGAGAGCAAATGAAGAGAGAAATGATGAAGTCTAAAGGCTAGAGGGTTGGAGAAAGGCATGGCAAACAATGTAGTCAGCACTGCACTTCTCTTCCTGTACCTGTGTAGACATCACTAATCAAGCATGACATGTTTTTCAATCTCATACAGACCTTCAGAAACTTTCTCAACAACTGAAGTACTCCAGGCAAAGACTAGCAATCAAGAACAGTTGATCTATTTGCCACTCTGATTTAAGAGAAAGCTTTAATTTATCCAGTGGATACAGATGAAGATGATAAGTTCTTTTATTTAACTATTTTATTTTCCTCTAAGAACTAGAATACTTTCTAGAAATCACCATGAAAAGCTAGAAAGAGTTAAGCACTAAATGTTGCTTCTGACTTTAGAAAGATGAACAGACAAGTAAGTTGCATCAGCATACAGCCCAAGATGCCTACAAAGCAAGAGAACAAAGAATCAGAGCAAGAATTTCAGTTCAAGAGGGGTTGAAAACAGGGCTGCATCTACAAGAAGACGGCTGCTGGGGAGAGAGGGCACTGTGGGGCCTCACCTGGGGGACATTGAGCAAAGCAGGAAACTGCTCAGAAACCATGGGAACCTGTGCCTACTACCAGAAAGACTTGTCTTAGTTACAGAAATTCCCTTAAGTTAAAAGTTTCCCCTTTAGGCTGAAATCACCTCTGAGTTAGAAGGTTATCACTTTGTCACATCTTATGGAGAATTAGTTTTTCTTTTTTTATCTCTGACTCCTGAACAAAGACAGCAGCAAAGGCAGGACAGGTGTTTCCAACAGAGACAAGGAAAGAAAGTAAATGTGATTTGCAGCCTCCTGAGAAGGGCCGCCCTGGACTGAACACTAGGCTTGGGGACTGGAGAACATCAGTGAGGGGCATTTTTTGATGAGTTACTACATGCCACACACTTTTGCTCCTCTTTACCACTAACAGTGAGTTATTACTAACACCATCCTTTTACAGATGAAGCAAATGAGGTTCTGAAATTTAAAGTAACCTGATCAACAATAGAAAGGCAGTGAAGGACTAAGGCAGGGCCCAATTAGGAACTGCATGGTCCCAACACTGGTGCCCTCCTCACTACGCTGAGCTGCCTCCTTTGGAAAGGCATCAGAGACACGCTTGGCACCCTCGGAAATGTTCCTTAAGGCTGATGCCTATCTTACCACATTGCCCTCCTCCAGAGATTAAGAAGGAAGCAAATTCTCCTCTTAGAAGCTGGGTCTTAAAAGAGGACAGCCCCACCTGTTGGAACATCTTAACTTGGAGAGATTAGGGCGCTGGGGCTGGCGGACTAAAATGTCACGTATCAGCTTCCTGTGGCTCAGACGGCATTCCTCCTGCATGGAGAGATGCAGCTTCAAAGGAGGTCAGAAACAGAAGCCAAGTGTGGCCTCAGCTCTGCGCAAAGAGTGAAACGTGTGAGGGACAGATTCTCCTGTGGCCTCTGATGCAGCAGAAAGCACCCAGGGCGGAAGCTGCTCGGGTCTGTGTTGTAGCCTATGAGCTAATCCTGAACCGCTCCCTCCGTGGGCTCACCGAGGACTCCCCACACTCCGTCACATTCCGGAGGCTCCACCGTGCACCTGTATGCCAAAACAGGATGTCCGGCCAGGGGGATGCTGGTCCCTTCATGAAGGGAGGCCTACGTCGCCCACTCTGACGCCCTAAAGCAGGCCACAACCATTTCCTCCACTCCACATTTCTCATTACTGGACTATTCACCCCCTAGGATTCTGATGGACCAGAGGCTCTACCCTTTGAGCAGGCCCAAGGAAACCAAGGATTAATGCCCACCATGCTTGCAGCCCGGGCAGGCACACACAAGGGGTGACAAGTGGCACAGAATGCCTCCAGGGTGACAGGGGGCTACTAGCGGGAGCAGGGCCAGCGAGGAAAGCAAGCAACATGCACTGTGCCCTTCCCACCTCTCAGACAGCCGTGCCGAGGAGCCAGAGTTCAGCCAGGCCTGTTCCAGCTCTTCCACCAAAGTCCACGTAACAGAAGACAAGACTGAAGGTCTCCCTCTGGGTGGCTGCCTCAAAAGTAATTTAACTTATACCTTCTGTAAATTTTGCAGTCTACACCTTATGATATCTACATTAGTTTCACTGTAAAAGAATAAAATAATGTTTTTGGGTGACTGACAAAAAACATTAACTGCTTTGGAAGACAAATCACATCAATCCTGTGGAGTGTGTGGACCCTGGCATATTTGAGACACCCATCCTGGCATCCATATCGAGGAACACTATTTTGGACCAAGTCAGGGCCATCCTGTCCTGGTGCCCCACCCCACCATGAGATTCTCCTGTTTACCAACTTTGGAAAGTTGGGGTGTTAAGTAAGAAAGGCAGGAGGTTATAAACCATGACCCAGACAAGAGGGATAGTGAGAGACAGCAAGCAGGAGATGAAAGCACAAGGAAGCCCCACAAAAGGTCAACTGTCAAGGCCAAGAGAGCCAAAGGAACACACACACTGGGGACCCAACACTTTGCCCTCTTCACCAGATTTGCAACCATCACCCTAATGATGAAGGACTGGGAATCATAAGTCAATCCTCATGCACAGGAATGCACTTTGTTGAGTCTGTCTGTCTGCCATACACATAGACACACACACACAATCTACTGCCATCACTTTGGGAGAAGCAGAGGAGATATTACAGGCATGCAGATCCTGAGACTTGAGAAGCTGGAACGAGGAGGTGCTGGCGCCGGTGGATGCAGAGGATACCACACGTCAGGCAGCACTTGAGCTGAGTTGGAAACCAGGCAGGTGGTGATGCAGTGAGAGCACACCGGCATCAGACGAGAAGGTCAACTGGCCTCTGAGGTTGGTTATCATAAGCCAGTAGCCCTGTGAGCGTGGACAGCAGATAGCTCTCAGAGAAACTATTTTCATCATACAGTCTCAAATCAAGAACCCCAAATGAGCATTTTCCACACCACATACTTAAGTCCTTATAGGTGTGATGACCTAACCAACCCCGTGTTGCCTAGGCAAAGGCACATCTTCAAAGTCTAACCAAGACCAAAAGTTCCAGAAGAGCAGACAGGGTCACCATTGTGTCCCTAGCTCCGAGCACAGGGCAGGCTCTCAATAAATCTCTCTTCACTGGATGTCGAGAAAGGAAAGTTATCGCATTTATTATAGATTCGTTTCAAAATAACGTATTCCTTTGTTCTGCCTCTTCTCCTCTGCTTTCAGTGTTATCCAATGAGATCACTGGAGGGTCTCACAGAAGAACTCCATGGGTAGAAATCTGGCATCATGGCAACTGCTGTCACGTCACACATGCTTTCTCTCAAAAGAATTCAGTAACACCTATGTGAAGGAGGGAGGCAGACGTATACACACGAGCCAGCCCACCCACCCGATGACCTCACACCCCAGGGTGAGGGAGAGGAGAGAAGGCAGCATCCCTCCTCAGCTCCCTCCATCAGTCTCATCCCAGTGAGCTCGTCCCAGGGTGCACATCTCAGACCTGGGTGGGACTCTGGTGTTTAAGGAAACATTGTTCACACAAGTCAGCCCCTACACACACGCCAACTGCCTGTCTGGTGTTCAAAGAAAGTGCAATGTGTTCCAACTCTGCCGGCAAAAGAGGCTGTGTTGGCCTCAGTGACAGACAGAGCATGGGCCTCCAATGTGGGGTTTTCCAAAGAGACTCTCGAAGTTAATTTTTGACTCAATGTGACTTCTGCCTCATACACACATTTACAAACCTACCACTTGGTAAGCCCACCACCCACAACAAGAGTAGGCTAAATAAGGAGTACCTTCCAAAGGAGAGGACTAGACCATCTTCTTCCAAAGTGGTCTGCAAAAGAAGAGGTGATAATGCAGAAAATACTATTTCTGGCACGGATTACGATTCAGTACATGTTCTTCCAACCATCTTCTAGTTTTTCTAAAATGAACCAAAATAATATATGCATGGAAGATATACAGCAAGACTGCTTGGAATTTTTCTGCATTTCTTCTAATTGATTTCAGCACATGCTATTTCAAGACCTCTATTAAATATATTAAACATATTTAACCTTAGCTAAAATAAATCTGGCTAATTAAATGATATAATGAATAGCTCATTAGTAGAGCACTGGTAAATATTTCTCTACTCCAGCTAAGCAAGGCTTATTATACACTTGAGCACTATGTGATCTTATCATACCACAATTACCAGCCTTATATGCTAAGCCTAAGCATAAAAAACATGTAATTGAACAAATAATGGAATTGGACCTGTCCATTTCTAAGCTTTTAGTGACTGGTTCACATGATCTTTTAATGGCCAATTTAAACTAACTGTAAGTTTTCATAAACAAGACAACGCCAACACTTTTAATGATCTGTTTTATCAGACTTTCTGAGTAAACAAGCTTAGAAATCTTTCATCTCTTGTTAGAAACATAGATATCTCAACCACAGCCACTTTAAGAGATTAAATGTTCGTATCTTTGGGAGCATAAAATCTTTTCTAAAACATATTTTAGATTTCTTTATGCCATTTATTTTAGGATCACTTTAAAGCAATCCAATCATTTTAAGGAATAGAGAATCATAGAATAAGATAGAGGTTGCAGCTGAAGGGTACATTTGAATGAGCTACACATCTTAACATCCTTTATTCCTGTAATTCTTGTGGGAAATTGTCATAAGAAAACAATCAGGGATGAGCACAAAGATTTATGTTCAAGATATTTATTTGGGTGCTATTTATTGTTAAAAATAATTATAATCCTAATAATCTTAGTGTAATAAAATATGGCACACATCCAAATAGTAGAATATTATATACCTGTCAAAAATAACATTTCAATATGTATGGCTGAGTCCCCTCGCTGTTCACCTGAAACTATCACAACACCGTTAACTGGCTATACCCCAAAACAAAAAGTTTTAAAAAATAATATTTCAAAGAATTTTTAAAGACTGAAGAAATATTTGTTATATAAGATTGCTGCTACTGCTGCTGTGGAGAAAAAAAGTAAACAAAACCATATCCAAGGCCTAGCAAACAGCATACATGCAAAAATAATTTTGTCACACCAAGTAACACATACAATGAGCTAGCAAGCAAACCTGTATTTTAAAGCACATATACACAAATAAGCAAAATAAAACAGAAAAATATCAAGAAGCCAACAGTATTTCTCTGGGTGATTAGATTACAAATGAATTATTTTCTCCTTTTTTCTTTTTATCATGTGTATATTCTAAATTTACAGCTAATAGTCGTGACTGATACAGTTAGGAGAAAAAGGAAACGTTTTAAAAACTAAACATGAAAACAGATGTCTAAATGAAATTACAAGTCAGAAAGAGAAAAACAAATATCATATATTAATGCATATATGTAGAATCTAGAAAATGGTACAGATGATCTTATTTGCAAAGCAGAAACAGAGACATAAACATAGACAACAAATATACCGATAAGAGGGAAAATAGGGGATGGGAGGAAGTGGGAGATTGGAATTGACATATATACTCTACTGATACTATATACAAAATAGGTAACTAATGAGAGCATACTATATGGTACAGGGAACTCCAGGCACTGTGGAGACCTGAATGGAAATGAAGGTCAAAAGGGAAGGGATATTCATTTTGCTGTACAGCAGAAACTAACACAAGGAGGTGGGAGAGGGTTTCAGGATTGGGAGCTCGTGCACACCTGTGGCTGATTCATGTCACCGTATGGCAAAACCAATACAGTATTGTAAAGTAGAATAAAGTAAAAATAAAATTAAAAAAAAATTAAATTAAAATCCGGTGGTTTTTTTTTTCATAATAAATGAAATTACTTTTTAAACGAAATTTTTGAAGAGTAACTAGAACACAGAAACCACTGACACTGGCAGGTATAGAAGCAAAGTCCCAGACCAGAGATAATGGCTGCTTCTCCCCAGATGGGTGCTCCAAGCTAGGCCATGCCAGGATTCACGGACTGGAAGAACCAACTAGATGGCCAGTGGGAACTTGCTGCGTGACACAGGGAGCTCAACCCAGTGCTCTGGGACAACCTAGAGGGGTGGGACAAGGTGAGAGATTGGGAACAAGGAGGGAGGTTCAAGAAGGAAGGGACATATGTATACCTGTGGGCTGATTCATGTTGATGTATGGCAGAAACCGACACAATATTGTAAAGCAACAATCCTCCAATAAAGTAACAAATCTTTAAAAAAAAAAAGCAAGTTGATATGTTATCATTAGTTTTATATCAGAGCTTTCAATGTTGAGGGAATATATTAAATCTAAGCAAATCAAGGTAACTTATTTCACCCTGTTTACTGAAAACCACTAAGACGTAAGTTTGTTGTTCAGTTGCTGAGCCATGTCTGATTCTTTGAGACCTCATCGACTGCAGCAGGCCAGGCTCCTCTATCCGCTCCTATCTCCTGGAGTTTGCTCAAGCTTATGTCCATTGAGTCACTGAAGCTATCCAACCATCTCATCCTCTGCCTCTCTCTCCTGCTCAACTTCAATCTTTCCCAATATCAAGGTCTTTTCCAATGAGTCAGCTCT
Source organism: Madoqua kirkii (assembly GCA_006408675.1). Lineage (NCBI taxonomy): Eukaryota > Metazoa > Chordata > Mammalia > Artiodactyla > Bovidae > Madoqua > Madoqua kirkii. The sequence continues at coordinate 25,311 of SJYC01117926.1, read as the reverse complement.
TCACACCAGGTAGCCAGAGTACTGGAGCTTCAGCAACAGTCCTTCCAAAGAATATTCAGGGTTGAAGTAAATAGCCAGCTCCAATTTTTCAACTGAAGCTTTTTCTCACTTTTGAGAAAGAAAAAGCCATTCTGATTGGCATTGGCTAGACTCAAGAAACCCAAGTTTGGGGCAACATGAGGGTCTCTTGGTGCAAGGGTTAAACCAGTTCCTCAGTTTAATACTTGAATGGGGAAGTGTGAGGCAGTGAATCTATGGTTTCCAGTTTAATCCATGCTTAAACCCACAGATTAGAGGACATCTCCCCAGATAATTTTTACGGCCTCAAATGGTTTCAATTAAGTGAAACAAAACATTTCTATGTATTTTTAATGAAGAAGAAGCACATTCTTGGTTGACCAAGTATATGGAAAAAAATATCTGGTACTTTAATTAAGCCCTGTGACTAAGTAGCCATTTAATTAAAGTATTAATAAGTGTCTCAACATAAATCCTACTGGCAAAGGAGGTATACAGTTTTAGAAATCTACCAGCAGTTAGGTCTTTGGTCCTAATTTTGTGGCAACAAACAGAGATCCTAACAGCCAAGACATATTGAGGTCTTTAAAAGCTTTAAGCTTTTGTGTCAGGATTCACGCACGAGGCTGCTTTCTCTGCATTCTCGTCTCAATTTGTATTCAAGTTCTCAACCTTGATTAACAGCAGCACCTGTCAGTTCTCTGTCAAGCAGCTAGGACGTAGAGGAAAAAACACAAAGAGTCACACAGACCTATATTCAAGGATTTGCTCTGCCCCTTGCCACCTCTGAAACTTTGCCTCTGGGTGCCTGTTGTCTTATTTGTAAAACCAAAAGGAGATCACTCAGCTCTTCTGGCTATAACTCATGTGAAGGTACAGAGAACAAAGCCATCATTCAAAATAAAGTGTGTCTGGTACGGTTTTCAGAAATGATTGTCTTGATCTCTAAGTAATCTACAAGAATGGTACTTCTACTCAACAGAGAAGATGAGCTGATGCTTTGCCCTAAAAGTCTCTCAGCTGCAGAGAACCACAATATTTCCTTGGCTTATCCTGTAAGTGAGCCAACAAACTTCTTTGGCATACCCACTGTGAACTATTCAACACCCTCCAAAGATCAGAGTCACTGCAGGGAAAATCTGGAAGCTTTTTTAGTCTGTCTTGCCTCCCTCCATTCTAAGAACTTGTCCCCCCAAAATCCCCATGATTCCAATGAAATTATTCAAAAAACACTTCCCTCAGCTGTCCTCATCACCAAGGCAGGCACATGACCCAGGTCAACCAGTCAGAGTTCTTTCTCAGAAATTGATCTGGATCCTGAGAGGACAGCAAGGGTGATTTCTCTCCAAGACAGTGAGTAAAGGCATGTTTCACTGTCTTCCTCTTGCCCTTCTCTAACTGGAAGAGAGTAGCATTTTCATTCAACACAACATCAGTCCACACAAAACTACCTTTTCTCACCTTTTTCTACCATCACAAGCATGAGCTTCCAGGAAACACTATTTTACTGCCCTGAAATAGCATGAAACCTAAGGCAGCAGTGGTTGGTGTAAGCAAGTACATTGACAGAAAAACAACCCACCAAAATATTACTCTTTTAACAACAACAACAAAAAAGACACAACCACCATCACAAATAAAAAGGCAGAACTGGCTGATTCGAAGCAGAATCACCAGTGGATGGGAGGCACCTAAGATAAAGGAGTTATGACTATTTTCTCATCACTGTTTGCCAAGTGAGCCTGGCTTTGCTGTTGAATAGAGATCATTTCATTTCCTTTCCATTTTTTTTTTCATGTCCCAATTATCTTCCACATTACTCGGTTATCTAGATAATCACAATTACCTATTTCCTGACTGATCATATACTTTTCAGTTAAAACCCATAGAGAAGCAAAACAAACAAACAAAAGAAAATTCAGGGCATCAGATATAAGCTCCACCAGGACTTCATTCAAAGGCTCTGAAATCAACCAGAAACTCAGATTTTCACTAAGTTTGAATGGCTCCCCAGATAGATTTCAATAGGGGTACACGTTAGTGTTCTTTACTATAGAAAAACGTTAGTGTCACCCCAACCTACCAAAATTCAAGTGATTCAATCAGAGAAAGACTGATACTTGCTTGAATGACATAACAGACTCTCCTGCAGAGACAGCATATTCAACTCTGTAGTTCAAAGATACTTGAAATTGCTGTGTAAAACAATTGAGAAATTAAGCAACAGGAAAATAGCCAGATAACAAGTCCAGAAGAGCCTATTTTGCACTTTGGGACAGAGCAATAATGGTTCTGAGTCACTTACCTGCTCTTCCTCAAGAAGTACCCTCAAGATTTTCATCTTTGAGGCAATAAACATGTGATAGGGTTATTTAACAACTGTGGGGTATAGTTTTCTCATCTGTTAAATGAGTGGGTTGGAGGGCTTGTTTGGGGGGGAGTTTGTTTTTGTTTTAGCTTATTTCCAGATCTAAAAAGTCTACAGTTCAGTTCAGAACACAACTCCCACAGAGTTTCCAGAAAAACATTTGAGTAATTGGCCCCAAAGGAAACAATATTTAGCAACAAAGCCCCAAAGTCCTCCACTCCATGACTAAAATATTTTCCCTATTTCCTATGGATGGATAAAATAAGATTGGCAATAGCATGAAGGCTGAAGTTATAAGTAAGAAAATATATAGGCAGGGTTAAAATACTGGAACAAATAGGAAAGAATTTCCTGAGCTTGAGATCAAAAAACCAGAACAGGATGGATTCTTATTTGCTTGGGAAATCCTGTGATACTGAGGCCTGAGATTATTCTATGAGAAGCTCTGGACCTGGCATGACCCCCGCAAGTTGTCCCATCTCGGTATCAGGGGCTAGCACTTTATACTCCATATTAACCGTCATTATAAGCAGACTACCTCCAGGGAGGATGTGATTTTGACGAAGCGAGTCTCTTGGGATGAATATATTTTTCAGAGAGGAACACACTGGAGACCCTTCAGTCGTGAACAGAGCCAAAATTCAGCCTCTGTACAAGCCTACCATACTGCATCCCAGAGACAAGAGTTTGGGGCGAATTAGAAACACTAATGTCACCTGGGAAGCCCAGAAAAGAATAGCTTTATAGCTCTGCCTGGCAAAGGGGGGCCACAGCAGGCTAAGGCCCCAAGAATGCATGCCCCGCCCCCGGCCCCCTTTCTTGAACTCAGCTATACCATGCTCGTCACTCTGCACTGGCACAGGGCATGCGAGAGCCAAAACGGACTATTTCCCTGTATTTTCCCATCTCCCCACCCCGGCTCAAGCTGGTCACTCTACTTTGAGAACTTTGCTTTTAACTGCTCCCAAGCCAACACCCACAGTTCAATAGCCAGCTGGGACCCATTCCACGGTGCACTCCCGCCTCCCACAGATCTCTCTCACATATTGAAGGAAACTTGCACTTCTGAAGCTTAAAACAGAACTGAGGAGAAGCTAAACATTTGATGTCGAAAGGACAGAGGGGGAAAGAAAGTTTCCGGAAGGCCCTTCAGACTCCCCAGCATAGGGGGACCCACAAATCCACATTTCTAAAATGTACAGTTCCATGGCCTCAAGTACATCTACACTGCTACACAATCACCACCATCAACCATCTCCACAACATGACATTTTTGCTGAAACTAATTTGAGAGGGATTTCTGTCTCTTTCATCCAACAAAATCCTGACAAAGAAATGCATAGTACAGACTGTGAGATACAAGAAATCCATAAAGGATATGAGTTATGTTTTTAAAACAGTGAATAAAACAAAATTTTCTGGCACTGTGAAAGCAGAGGAGACCCTGATTACTCTTGAGAATAATCAGAGTCTGGAAAGAGCCGAAGATAATTAACCAAATAGATCGTATAGTTTAAATCACCCAAAAAAAAAAAAAAAAAGGATTGTTTTTCTATTTGTAATAGAAGAAAGCACAAACACAAAAAAGAAGCTTGCATTTCATCTCCCAAGGGAAGACATTCTGCAGAGGAAATCAGAATCAGGCCAAACAGACAAATATCCTAAGGCAGAGGAAAGCCTTAGAGTATATGGAGAAAAGGAAGGAAAGAGTAAAAGCTTGGCACAAAAGATTCCCTTTATTTTAACAAACTTTAGAAAGCTGTCCACCTTATTTGTCCTACACAAATAATTTTATTAAAAGTGTAACAGAGGAATATTCCTGGAGCACTTTTCTTCATATTAGCAGAAAAGTCTGTGCTGTATAAATTACTTTGAAATCAATCTAGAAAACTTAAGTGAAAGCATATAATATTTTTAAATGTAGAAAGGAAAGAAACTTTTTTTTGGGGGGTGGAGGGCAGGCAGGCCTTAGTTCCCTCACAGCTTTTATCTCTTCTCCTTGCCATAAATTTAAATTTCAATAATACTATATTTCCACTTTTTCTGGGGATAAAACTTTCTGTCATTAACAAGCCTAAATATTTGATTATAAATCCTACAGTGTTATCATCTAACAAAGAGTTAGATTAACCACTGTTATTCCCTCAAAAACATATTTGCTAGCTAGAAAAATGGATTCTCTATATAATAAGATTTTCTTATTTCTCTGCCATCTTCTGCATTCAAAGTATTGTCAGTGTATAGTTTGAGACAAGGAATACACTTTAGACAGAGAAATATATGATCAAGAGTTGTCATGGGTGGACATTAGCAATTTGCTCAGTGGCCAAACTTGACTGCAAATACCCTTCATCTTGGCAGGAAGCTCTACAGCCAGAAAACAGATGCTTCAATTAGGCGTCATGTCAGGCTGAATATATTTCATGGGTGGGGAGTGGGGTTGGGTTAGGGGCAAGGATTACCAGCACAGCTCTCAGCGAAAGCATTTCAGCTGGCCCACAGCAATCAGTCTCAGAAGAACCTTGCCTTCGAAATTTACCTGTTAGTATAAACCAGCACTAAAATCTCTGAGACAGTTAACAGCCTTGATTAAATGGACACTCAGGAGCCCACTTTATTTTGCCTAGCAGGTGGGCTTACAATAGATCATTTACCTTGAGACGTATTATGTGGTGTGAAAGTTATTTTTACAAAAACAATTGGGAGAATGTATACTCCTAATTTACATGTAATTTGAGTTACTGTAAAACATAGCTGCTAGATAAGGAAACATTTTTTAGCAGAAGAGCTTGGTTATTCTTTGACTAGCAGGCCTGACCACAAACACCCACTACAGCCCTACTACAGAGGAAAGGCACTCCTCCCGCAGAAAGCATAACTCAGATTGCCTCAGCCTCTCATCTCTTCCAGGGAAACTTTCGCTAAGGATATGAAGCGGCCAAGTGAAGGCCTCGGATAAATGCATTTATCTTCACCACCCTCATTGTCAGTTTTTGCTCATTTTGAAGGACGTGTTATAATATGTCTCTTTTCACCAGAGGTAGCTTGAAAAAGTCAGAGATAGAATTGTGTCCGACTCTTTGTGACCCCATGGACTGTAGCCTGCCACACTCCTCCGTCCATGGGATTTCCCAGAGAAGAATACTGGAATGGGTTGCCATTTCCTTCTCCAAGAGATATAATATAGAAGAAAAAGTTTTATCAGTTCAACCAACTGGTGAGGACTGAAAAAGCAAGGCAAGGGCTTCCCAGGTGGCTCAGAGATCAAGAATCTGCCTGCAATGCAGGAGATACAAGTTCAGACCTTGGGCAGGGAAGATCCCCTGGAGAAGGGAAAGGCAACCCACTCCAGTGTTCTTGCCTGGGCAATCCCATGGACAGAGGAGCCTGGCAGGTTACAGTCTAAAGGGTCACAAAGAGGAGGACACAACTGAGCGACTAAACAGCAACAACAGCAGCAAAAGGAAAGAAGGGCGCAAAGAGGCACCCCGGCACAACAGAAAGGACGAGAGTGCCGGGGTCTAATCGCACTCTGTCACCTCTAGGTGACTACTTCTCACATGTCAGAGTCTTGCTTTTACCATCTGTAAAGTCCTTTTGGAGGCCGCCAATAGCCCTGCCATAGAGACCTGCCATAGATGCAGGACTGGGTCTCCTCAGGCCAAACAACTACCAGAGACCCCTGCACTGCATGTCTAAGATCTCTTCCTATACTAAAATCCCAAGATGAAGATACTTCCTGGACTAAAATCCTCTGTTTGGTGACTCTGCTCTAGCTAAGAAAGGCACTTCGAACAAGACAGAGAATAAAAAAGCGTTTCTAGAACAAGAGATGGGTTTGTTTTTTCTTTTTACGGTAGACAGGTTAAGCTGTCAACCCCAGCACTATGTGCTGTAATCAACTGTCAGGATCTGCTTCATACTTTTTATTTCTTTTTATTGCCTACAAGTACCTGCCCCTGCCCTGAAAGCGGACACAAGAAGAAGAGAAAGACTGTCGAGAAGGAAAGCTCCTAAACTTTTCCCACAGCTGAAAAGCTCTAAGGCAGGAGACAAAAAGAAACAAACAAAACCCTAGCAAGAATGATGAGTAATGAGAACTGTATATTTCCTTTGGGGATCAGAAACTTTCATGAAGATGCAAGTTGTGCTTAAGCCTTGAGACACCCATCACCTTTGGGTGGTGTAACTTCAAAAAACATCTCATATCTTATTCTTCTAGAAGATTTAGAACCCTTCTCTGGCCCAAGAACACATCCTCTTTCCTTCACTGTCACCTCCTTGGTCTTTCACTAGGTTATGACAGTCACACAATAAGGGGGTCAGGAGAAGCTTGGAAGAAAGGTCATCATCCTCACGATCTAGATGTCTCTCTGTTCATCCCGTCCACGTTTGCTTTCAACAAGGTTCCTTAGGCAAAGCAGTCATTTCATGTTACTCCATCGAATTATTCTCTTGTTACCTCTCTTACTCCTGAATTTTTTGCTGTTGTTATTTGAGAAGACTCTAACAGGGTTTCAAGCTCCTTGCTTTCTTGTCTATTCTTAAACTGTGACATACTTAAAGCGTACAAACAATTTGGACACTAGCATTACAGACATCCTTGTGCCTGCTACCCTGGTTAAGAAGTGAAACACGACAGATGTAAGGAAAGTCCCATTCTCATCACCCATCCCTCCACTCCCATCCTCCCACCCTACCACCACCCTGGTATCAGTAGTTATCAATTCTACACATGTGTTCAAATATTTACTGGGTGTGTTTATAACCATGCACAACATAATGTTTTAAAAGTTTATATAAATGGAATCATACTGTCAATATCCTTCTGAAGTTTCTGTTTTCCATTCAACATTATGCTTTGGAGATTTATGTTGGTGCTCATGTGCCTGTGTGCTCAGTCGCTGAGTCGTGTCGAACCTCTTTTGTGGCCCCATGGACTGAAGCCCGCCAGCCCTCTCTGTCCATTGGATCTTCCAGACAAGAATACTGGAGTGGGTTGCCATTTCCTCTTCGAGGGGATCTTCCTGACCCAGGGATTGAACCCGTCTCCTATGTTTCCTGCATTGGCAGGCAGATTCTTTACCAATGAGCCACCTGGTAAACCAGGTTGGTGTACATAATCCTAGTGAATTCATTTTTACCCCTGTGTAGTATTCCACTACATGAAAAATAACCACTCTATTTCTCCATTTCAGTGAGGTTTATTTCCAATTTGTCTTTTTTTTTTTTTCATTACAAACAATGCTGTGGTAAACACTCTTGTAATTGTTTCCTTAAACACAGATATAAGGGTTTCCCATGGATATAAACTCAGGAATGGAATCACTAGGGCACAGGGTATACACAGCGTCAACTTGTCTACCTCCAAATTACTGCAACAATTTACACTCCCAGAAGCGGTATGTGAGCATTCCTGTATACCTCTCTAAGATTTATTATTTTCAGATTTTAATTCTTGTATATCTGTTGTATACCTCCACTTATTACTTATACAACAAATAAGTTTTTGAAAGCCAAAAAAAACTTTTAAAGGAAAAAATTTGATGAATGAATATCTCTATAACTCCACAAATGTATAAGCAAGCCCTCAAAAGTGGTAGCTCCACCTCCATACATGAAATAGAGTACGTTTAGGAAAAGAATTTTCTATCTGTATTTATGAAAGGTTGGCTTCTGAGATATTGATTACAACTAGAGAAAGGGTCTTGTTCCCCTATACTGTTCCCTGAGCGCATTCTGCATTCTAGAAGGCAACTCACATCCTAGATTTCAGCAGGCACAGTACAAGAAACACCACCACCACCACTGACGTTGCTCTGATGGAAATGGTTCTCCACGGCTCAAACCTGGACCACAGTTAGAAGAGAGTAAGGGTGAAAAAATTAAACAAGTGAAAAAGGGAGAAGAGCAAACAGGAAAATCAGTTTTAATACACTGTATGCACAATTGGCATTTTCCTCCTTATAAACATATTAAAATTAACCTGAAACACTATATAAAGTTGCAAATCTTCCAGGTATTAAAACCCAAATCTGACAATCAATTATAGTCCAATTTAAAAACAAACAACAAATTCTGCTTTTCTGAACTGATCTCAAAGAAGAGTTTGAAAAAAGGAGCAGAAGGAGATGGTCTTAAGATGAGCTCTTCAGAACCTAAGATGATAATTCATGATTTTCATAGCAGTCTAGTTATTTGACAAGAGTAATTATAACTTTCTACAGTTTATGTCCTCAAAATTCGTGAAATACAGCATAGGGAAATGGCTTACGAGTTGGGCCTTGGGAGCCAGGTCACCTGAGTTCAAATCTCAGCTCTGCTACATATTAACCATAATCTTGGGTGAATTATTTAGCATTTCTTCTCATTTGTAAAGTGAGAATAATAATAGTATCTACCTAATAATAGTTGTTAGAGAATTAGAAACTAGAATAGGAACTGGCATGTGAGAGGTCAAAAAAATGACAAAAATTAGTTATTACATTCTAGTCTCATTTTTAAATTTAAAAAACAGTTTTCTATTAGGAGTAAATATTTAGGCTTCCCTGGTGGCTCAGTGGTAAGAACCCACCTGCCAATGCAGGAAACACAGGTTCAAATCCTGGGGAGACCCCATGTGCCTCAGGACAACAAAGCCTAATTGCCACAACTTCTAACGCGTGCGCGCCCGGAGCCCAGGCACCACAGCTAGAGAGCAGCCCCAGTTCACTGCAACTAGAGAAAATCTGAGGGCAGCAACAAAGACCCAGAGCAGTCAAAAAAAAAAAGAGTAGATATTTAAGAACTGAATCACTTTGGTGTACAGCAGAAATTAACACAACACTGTAAATCAGCTATGTTGTTGTTGAGTCACTAAGCTGTGTCCAACTCTTTCTTGACCCCATAGACTACAGCCTGCCAGGCTCCTCTGTCCATGGGATTTCCCAGGCGAGAATACTGGAGTGGATTGCCATTTGCTTCTCCAGGGGATCTTCCCAACTGTACTTAATTATTATTTTTTAAAAAAATTTTAAGTAGGTATCTAAGGAGTAGTCTTTTGTGTCCACTTTGGACATTTTTTAATTTCTAACGTTTACAGGATACTTGGGTGAAAAATTTGGGATCATTTTTGTTTTCTTCATTATGCTTTTCCATACTTGAAATATACCTTCTTTTTTTTTAAGCCTCACATGATTTCAAACGGAAACTCAATTTTCTTTTCAGGAAAAGGGAGTTAAGGGCCAGTAATGAGTAGAAACGGAGAGGGCAATGGCACCCCAGTCCAGTACTCTTGCCTGGAAAATCCCATGGATGGAGGAGCCTGGTAGGCTGCAGCCCATGGGGTCGCTGAGAGTCAGACACGACTCAGTGACTTCACTTTCACTTTTCACTTTCACGCATTGGAGAAGGAAATGGCAATCCACTCCAGTGTTCTTGCCTGGAGAATCCCAGGGACGGGGAGCCTGGTGGGCTGCCGTCTATGGGGTCGCACAGAGTCGGACACGACTGAAGAGACTTAGCAGCAACAACAATGAGTAGAAACACTGATTGTTTTAAAAGCACCTCTTATTTAATTATATCTGCTCCTACCTGATGCTTCATGAGATCAGTTACTATCCTTTCCCAGTATAAAATTTTTATAGCTCACAAGCTCTAAATTTAAAACAAATGTGAAATTTATCATGGATATAGATGGTACCTTCCTGTTTGCAATTAACAGTTCTGAATCTTGCCTAGATTCTTGTGACACAAAAGAGGATTAAATAGCCAGAGCTCTTAATGTACGTGATGGGGAGCGAGCAAAGGAGAGAAGGGAGGTGACCTTGGGCTTTGGATTTACTATAACCCGCTTATGTGCTAGATGATAACTGCCTTTGGGGATCCAAGGGACCAAAGGCTTGAACAGAAAGGACTTGTGAGGAAACCTTCAGTATCAAATTTGATGCCATGCCACACCTCTTAATTCTTCTTCCATATCCAAGATAAACTATAAATCACTTAGCCCAATTCCTGTATGGTTAATAATTTGAAGCTAAGTAAATAAAAGGAATCATCAATTATTCTTATGTTTTCCCTATGTATTACCTTTAAAAACACATCTAGATTGGAGGAATTTGATTCCCAAGGAAGGGTAATTTGCTTTAGCAAGGAATGGAATTTTGACCCAAAACCAGATCTAATAATTTGGCATTTATAAAAATATGATTTCTGCCTTGGGACTTAAAAAGAGGTATGGGCTAGAAATTTCTATGCTTACTTTAAAAACAATCTTTAAAAACCCAAACATTGTCTTCTAAGCCTATGAACAAATTCTCCCAAGATAATCTTTTTGAGAAAAACACTTTCAGTTACCTAAAAACAACAATTTCTCCTTCCTGGCTACATTAAACTCTCTTTGTCTATATCCTCCATGCCTCATAGAAGAAAACTTTTATGGTTTCCTCTGGAAAACTACCTTAAAAATTAATGACATAGCTTCAATAACTCTTTAATAACTTTTCTATGTTTTTCAAGACAAAAATGATTGGTATTCTTCATTATAATAAACCCAATTACAAGCTATGTTGTAGCTTATAAATCCCTTGGTAAGAGACCAGCTATATATATTTTAAAATAGACTGTTACAGCTACAGGAAATTTTAGAGGTGATCCAACTGAGCTGCACATTTGAATCCCCTGCAGAACTTTTAGAAATACTGCTGCCGGGCATACCCCACACCAATTAAATCAGAGTTTCTGTGGATGGGGCTGAGGTTTGTTTTCTTTTCCTTAGGTACTCCTCAGGTGATTCTGATGCATAGTAAGAGTCAAATACCACAGATGTGGTCCAAGCACCTTGTTCTACAAGTCAGGAGGCTGAGGCCCAGAGCTGCGAAATGACATTGCTAAAGTCACATAGGTAATAAGTTCATAACAACATCTGATTTAGGACCCACATCTTCAGATTCTTCTCAATTACATTATCTTCTTTCCTAATGCTATTCCTCCTTATAAAATTAGATCTCAGAATCTGATTTTTAAAAGGGACCCCAATCTGGACCCAATTTCTAGAGAACTTCCAGAGACCAGCTTCACAACAGTTGGCTAAACTGAGGCCGGGACGCCCAGTCGCCGGCTGCTGTCATAACAACCACATCACCCTATGAACTAGAAAACCCACCTCCTGCATCTCCATCAGGAAACAACAGCCTAATACACAGTCTATTTTAATGGTTTTCTTTACTGTTTCTACCAACCCCTGTCCTCTGATGCTTTGTTCTAAAAGAAATGATAACAACTGCTTCGAAAAAATTTCATGAAGTGGTAAACTGAATTTCTAGCGTAGGGACGAACTAAAAGCTTTCATATAAAGAAATGTTTTGGGGGCAACTTCTTGAAAAAGAAATTATTTGCTAATGGGTGGTCTGAAGTTTTGTTTTCAAGAGAGAGTAGACACAGGAATGCAGAAAGAACACGACAGGGAGTTATAGGCTCCTGTGTAGAGACTGGGAAAGTGCAAATGAGAAAATGTTCAATGAATTAAAATCATCTATAGTCAAACCTTCCAGAGATGATGCTATTAACATTTTGGAATTCTTTCTTTCATATTTTTTCCTGTCTGTGTATATATAAAAATAGAAAAATTTCCCAAAACTGAGTTGTAATAACTAAGTCCTTAAAATGCTCAGAGGAGGTTTAAAGACCTAACAAATAACTGGTTTCTCCTTTTGATTACCATGTAATTAAAATATATGAAAAATATAAAGCATGGCATTTAGTAACACTGATAGATTTTATTTATAAAGCACTTATACTGTGCCAGACACACACCTAAAGTCCGTATACAAATTAACCTCTTTGGTTCTCACAACAGCTCCAGAAGTGGGTGCAATTATTTTCCTGAAAGCAAGGCCCAGTGAAGTTAAACAACTTGACTCAATGATGCACAGAATGTAAAATGCTAAGCTGGGGTGAGAAGTCAGGTGATGGGCTACAGAGTCCAAATCTTAACAACTCTGCTATGCTGACTCCCAAACAGAGGCACAAAGTTATCACTGCAGAATTAGAAAATATAAACTCCTTCATGCTAATCTATAACCTGGAAGCAAACGATATACAATGTGGGACTGCTGAGCTAATCATAAAACTAACATGCTGAAAATGATAATGTAGGAAATAAGTACTGATTAAAATAAACTAAACACAATTTGAATTTCACAAGCACAGATGGAAGGATGATGTTGAAGGAAGGATCTTGGTGACAAATGTAGCCAATACCAGCTTTCTTCAAGGATGCACTGTCTGTGTTTAGTTTTATTACTTAAAGGGTTAGACTGCCAAGAATTTTCAAAAAGGTTGATGCATCTGTGGCTGCATTTCCCCAGAGCACCATAACCTGCAGTCTTGCCAAAATTAAATGAAAGGATTGACTGTCCTCTTCCTTGCTCTGCCTTGAGAATGCTAGCATTTGAACTGTGGAGGGGAATAAAGCTGCTATGAACTCCACACGCAGGAAGAATTTTCTGCTTGGATGGCAACCAAAACTCCTTATTCCATGACCGGGTCCCTGCAGTCTCAAAGGGCAGCTGGAGGCAGATCTAAACACTCATCCCTTCCAAGGAAGATCTTGAAAAGGAAAAGCATGTGATCTAAGAAGGTATACAATTAATCGTTATCACAGGTACTGCTATGACAGGACCATATCCTAGGTTATGACACATGTAGGTCACCAGAGTGACCAAAGAGAAGTAATAAGTAGTACTTTGATGACATGTGAGAGGTATAATTAAAGGAGAGGGAACAGGCGAGAGTACATTAATCAGGAAAGTGAACTGCTACACCAAACATCCGCTAAATCTCAGTGGTATTACAAAGTAAGAGTTTGTTTCTTTCTCATGTTCCAGTCCAACAAGATTAAGAGAGGGCAGGGACCCACAGCCATTCAGGGTCACAGCCCTCTTCCTCCAGTAGCTCCCTCACTTCCCAGGACCTCAGGGTCCTCTTGTGGATTCTGTGCTATAGTCAACAAGCCAAGACAGACAAAGTAAAGGACCATTTGGGAAGTTTTATAGGGATGAGGTTTTATAAATAAAGGCAATGGCACCCCACTCCAGTACTCTTGCCTGGAAAATCCCATGGACGGAGGAGCCTGGTAGGCTACAGTCCATGGGGTCACGAACAATCAGGCACGACTGAGCGACTTCCCTTTCGCTTTTCATTTTCATGCATTGGAGAAGGAAATGGCAACCCACTCCAGTGTTCTTGCTCGGAGAATCCAAGGGATGAAGGAGCCTGGCGGGCTGCCAACTATGGGGTCACACACAGTCAGACACGACTGAAGCGACTTAGCAGCAGCACCATAAGGATGAAGTCAGGAAGTAACCACATTCCACTGGCCAGAACTCTGTCACCTGTCCCCACCCAACTGAAAGTAAGGCTAGAAAATCAGATTCAGAGAGAAAAGAATACACAGGGTTTGATGGAATAAAGCATTTTCTCTGCCATGAGAAGGAGGAAATCAATCCAGATTTGGATAAAAATAGATAGATGTTCATTTAGCTAAGTCATTGTCAGTAGCCATGTTCTTGGGGATAAATTGAGCTGAACCAGAAATATGTATCAATTAAGGATGTCCTACCATGAACACCCTTCCCTGGTGACTCAGACGGTAAAGAATCTGCCTGCAATGCAGGAGACCTGGGTTCAATCCCTGGTCAGGAAGTTCCCCTAGAGAAGGAAATGGCAACCAATTCCGGGTTTCTTGCCTAGAGAATCCCATTGACAGAGGAGTCTGGCAGGCTATAGCCCATGGGGTTGCAAAGAGTTGGACATGACTGAGCAGCTACACTTTGACTTTCTTTCACCATGAATACCCTTCTCTAGCCCTGCCCCACATGGTATGGTAGTCCCATGTTCCTCTAGGCCAGTGGTTCTGAACCAAGGGTAATGCTGCCCTGTTATGGGACATTTGGCAACACTGAAGACATTTCTGCTTGTCACAGCGGGTGAGGAGTGCCACAGGCATCTAGTAGGTAGAGGCCAGGGATATTCTAGACATCCTACAGTACATGTGACAACTCCTCATGAGAGAGAATTATCTGGCCCCAAATGTCAAGAGCACCATGGTTGAGGAGCTCTGGTCTAGGCCTTGAGTCTAGGGCCTTGTTCGTGTATTTATTATAACACTTTCATTCAGGTGCCATTTTTGAGTACCTACTATGTGCCCACAGTGCTTCACCTGCACACTCTAATGGAATAGTTATTTCCAGCTGTCTTCCTCACTCTCCCCACCAGATTATGAGTTACAGGGCAAGAACAGGTTTGGTTTTTGTATCCATCACCACCCTCCAGTGTCCACTAATATTAGGTATATAACACATTTTGTATGAGTGGATGGATGGCTGACTCTAAACCACTGCGTCCCATGCTCTGACCTTCTGAGTAAATTAAGGTATTTTGTTCTCATGATTGCCCGTTTTGAAACCCTAACAAAACAACAAGGAGGTGATAATCCAGTTGGTTCTTAAGAAATCCAACACTCAGGGCTTATTTCCCTGGTGGTTGAATCATTAAGACTTCATGCTTTCATTGCAGAGGGCATGGGTTCAATCCATCCCTGGTCAGAGAACTAAAATCCTGCATGCCACATGATGCAGACAAAATATATATATATAAAAGAAAGAAATCCAATGCTCAGATTAGCACATGGCCTTAGAACCTGGTGATGAAGCAGAAAGCCTCATCTTCATAAGTCAGCTCTTCACAAACCCCCATCCAGACCTAAAGATATAGGAAGCTGTACCCATGTGGCAGCTGCCTAGTGAACTTCATTTGATCTGAGCCCTACATAAATATCTAGGGCTTCCCAGGTGGCTCAGTGGTAAAGAATCCACTTGCAATGTAGGAGACTCCGGTTTGATCCCTGGGTCAGGAAGACTTCCCTGGAGGAGGAAATGGCAACCCTCTCCAGTATTCTTGCCTTAAAAATCCATAGACAACCTGGAGGGATGGGGTGGGGAGGGGGGTGGGAGGGAGATTCAGAAGGGAGGGGACACATATATGCCTATGACCGATTCATGTTGATGTATGGCAGAGGCCGTCACGATATTGTAATTATCCTCCAATTAAAATAAGCCAATAATTTCTTTTAAAAATACCATCCCATGGACAGAAGAGCCTGATGGGCTACAGTCCATGGGTTTGCAAAGAGTCAGACATGACTGAGCAACTGAGCACGCATGCACCTACACAAGCATGTACTATACCAGTTCCAGCAACACAGCACATGGTGGGGATGGACACACTGAAAAAATGTTTGTCATTCAAAATTCGTTCACACTAAAGAAGACGCTATCCCAAGGTCTAGAGTAGGGCCCACTTACTCCTGGAAGATAGCTTCCCTTAATGGCAGTAAGTCCATTTCATCCGAATGGAAGTCAGTCCATGAGGTTCCTTTCCTGGCTCTCGCCCTCCTCAGTGCTCCCCAACTCTACATCAGCTTTGAATCTAAAACAGAGGATAGCTCTTGAGCACTTCTCACAAGAACAGATGGAACGTGCTGTCACACCACTGATTGCCAAAACACCACCTCACATGTGGATAGTTTTCCAACAAGGTTCTTTCATATTTGTTAGCTTATCTGACCCTCATCCTCCTCCTTTGAGCCTAATATTCTCTCATAACACTTTTCAATGGTCTGAAGCTTTATTGGCATAAAAATACTGTCCCAGTACATTTTACCCTGGGCTGCTTTGCTTTGATGCACACTCTCATGGGTAGAAGTGAGGTGAAAGTCACTCAGCTGGGTCCGATTCTTTGAGACCCCGTGGACTATACAGTCCATGGAATTCTCCAGGCCTTTCCCTTCTCCAGAGTAGGCAGCCTTTCCCTTCTCCAGAGGATCTGCCCAACCCAGGGATCAAACCCAGATTTCCCAAATTGTAGGCGAATTCCTTACCAGCTGAGCCACCAGGGAACTCCCATGGGTAGAAAGAGAGCAAAATTTGAAACCAGGGAGCCTGGCTCCATCCAATTATGGACTCTCACTTACCAGCTCTATGGCTCAGTTTTGTTTTGGTTTTAATTTTTTAACTGAAGAATAATCGCTTTACAGAATTGTGTTGGTTTCTGCCAAACCTCAACATGATTCAGTATGGCTCAGTCTGTGACATCATTTTCTCCAGGACCGTCTCCTCGTATGACCGAGTGGTTCATACGAAGCAGAACCAGTGCTTCCGGTGCTACTTCATTCCCTGCTCTCAAAAGGATCCAGTGGGATAAAAACATCCAAAAGCATTCTGTAACGTGATGTCCTAGCTTCTTCCCAGAAATGATCAACATGCCTCTCAGCTGCTGAATGTTTCCGACCAAAGTCAAACTTCTAGAAAACACAAATTAGATTACATCAATGATATTATTAAACTAAGGACTACACTTTTATTCTTCAACCAATATCTGATGAGTTCTAAATTAACTTGACTTAAAGTGAATAAACAAAAACTGCTTATCTTCTCTTTTGTATCATGGTTTCTCATTGTTTAGCCATAATTCAAGTGTAACCACACTCATCTTAGGCCAAGAAGAGCAATGGAATGAAACAATTCAAAACCACACACTGTTCAATTGCTCTCTCACTTTTCTCTCACAGGACACCACAAAATTGGAATGACGAGAGAATGTCTAGGGACCACTACCCATATTTTTTTCTATAACTAAATAATATATAAATATGTTCTCCATTTAAAAGTCCCCCAAAATACCAAAACATAGAGAAAAAAAAAAAACACCCATCTTCATTCCCCCAAAGTAGTTAGCCATTGGTCTGTCTGGTATGCATCCTGCTAGACTTCTTTCTGCAAATCAACTATATGCATTTATGTACAGAAATCTCCTACTCTGTTCTGTTACATAGTTGAGATCATACTCTGAGAGTTGTCTTACAATCTGTTTTTTTGACTTTTTGTAAATTTTTCCACATCATGCATTCCGACCCACCTCATTCTTTCCGGTAGTATAGGGTTTTCTGTTAGGTAAGTACCTCAAACTTGACCTTAGTGGTGGAAATTTAATGGTTCTTGACTTCCAAAATTACAAAACTTTGTTAAACTTTAAAATTTTTAAATCTCCATTTAATTGCCTTTCTTCAAATTTCACCTGAAAACCACTTCCATACTATTCCCTTTCAATAGCATCTTTTTAAGAAGAGGCAGCCTATACTCAACACTAAATCTTTCCAACTGTGTTCCTTATTCATTGCTACCAGCAATTGTTTAACCAGCCCTACATTTCACCTGCAGAGAGAATGGGCCACTACCTACTAACATGGGCTTTCCATGTTAAGACATTACAAACTTTAGCCTCACACATACACATATACACACACTTTCTCTCTCTCTCTCTCTCTCTCTCTCTCTCTCTCTCTCTCTCTCTCTCTTTCACACACACACACACAATGCTAAGACAAAAGAAAGAAGGTTTGCATGTGAAAATCATTGCAAGCAATAACAACTGTCTACCCAGTTAAGCATGGTCTTGGGTTCTATAAAAGAACTGGATAGAATGATATTGCTAAATCTTCTGTAAGAGCAAACCTATATTCACTTGGAATTTCAAATTCGAATATTTGTTGACTGTCCACTATATGCTCAGAGGGGCTCAAATGCAGTAAGAGATCCAACCTCTGTCTTCCAGAACCAACAAAACTGTCAAAGAGGGGAGGTTTATAGGACTAAAACAAGTAACTAACTGCCACCACAAAGTAGTCCATGACTGAGTGAGCAAAGGAGTGGTTCAAGCATTAGTGCTCTGGGAGGAGCCCTCAGGAATAAATCAAGGGAAGTAACACCAAACAAGTCACTCTGAAAGGGGGCCTCAGCGCTGTACAGAGGGCTTGAAACATGGGGTCAGTCAGTGAGGGCTATTTGTTACATGACCATCAAATAGCAATTTTGAGTTTAAGACACTCCTGGACAAATAAGTCTAAGCATAAGTGCATATCTGGTGATGCTCCAATAGGTAAAAACCAAAAAGGCTTAATACAGACTCAGAGCTTTATCCAGAATCTCTCAACCCCTACCACTTCTGCAGGCCATACAGGCTACAAAGTACTTCTCTGCAAAGCCTTCCTGGCAGGATCAGAATTTAAGTTTTAGGCACTCTTCCTCTCCTAAAGGCTGACTGTGTGTAAATACATTCAAACACCATCACTGAGTATCACAGTATACTCACTGTGATACACCATCAAACACCATCACTACTATATGTCTGTTGCCTGAGTTAAGAACAGATTGAGATTACACATGGTTCTTACCTTGAAAGCATTCACAAGTGCCTGAACAACTGAACCCACCTTCTCAGCTAGTCAGTGGTACAGGCTAAATGCATTAAGGAAAAATAAAAAGGACAACAGGAGAATGTACACCAGAATATTTCTATAGGCGAATAAAAAGAGGATGTCTTGTGTTCACTTTATAGTGTTGAGGCTTGGTATCTACATGGCCTAGTCATTTCTTTTAAGTCTGTGGTCAGAAATGTTGCCTATATATCCCTTTTATGGAGCTTTCAAATAAGTTCCCAGTTTTTTCTCCATTCATCACAAAAATAGTCTCAATCTAAGCCCCAAACTGCCAATCGCTACCTTCAACAAGGACTGAAAAAATAAAGGAGGGAAAGAAGTAAAAAAGATTAAAAAGAAAGGAAAAAAAATTTACAGTAGGTTTGAGAAAAAGAGAATTGCTATATCATATCAAGTCCAAGTTTATACAGAGCACATAGTGAGAAAATACGTGCATGCCTGTGAAGTCGCTTCAGTCGTGTTCGGCTCTTTGCAACCCCATGGACTGTAGCCCACCAGGCTCCTCTGTCCATGGTATTCTCCAGGCAAACACACTGGAGTGGGTTTCCATGCCCTTTTCCAGAGAATCTCCTGACCCAAGGATCAAACCCATGTCTCTTACATCTCCTGCATTGACTGGTATG
This sequence comes from Madoqua kirkii, assembly GCA_006408675.1. Taxonomy (NCBI): domain Eukaryota; kingdom Metazoa; phylum Chordata; class Mammalia; order Artiodactyla; family Bovidae; genus Madoqua; species Madoqua kirkii. The sequence goes on along the minus strand of SJYC01117926.1, from coordinate 5,987 downwards.
TTCTTTACTACTAGGGCCATCTGGGAACTCACTATACTGTATTTGAATGACTCCCACAGAGGCACCAAAGGCACAGCAACATTCAGAAATATTAGAGGGGAAAATCAAGAGAAGCAAGACATTGCTGTCTGTCTCTCAGTAGAGGTCAAAAAAACAAGTGAGACAAAGTGTTCTTTTGACCTGGCAGTGGCAGAGATGGCAATAGTATAGAACCCAGCTAATGAGAGGCAATAGAGACTCATTTTTAGAGCAAACTCAACTTCTTTAGGTTGCTTGCCATCAATTGTGGGTCTCGTATAATAGCTGATCTTTTTCCCCTAAGACCTTTGTTCTCATATAGTATTGCACTCTTGAATGTTTCAGTACTAGCTATGACGCTTAAGAAAGGCACAAAACACTATAGTTGTCAAACTCAAAGAAGGAATCAATTCCTAAATCATCTTTTCTAAGGACTCACAAATCTATCAATAAAATGTGTTTGGAAAACAAATATTTTCCTGCCTCTGCTGTTTTTACTTTTAGTAGCATTAACTCAAAACGTACTATTTCAGCAACATTTTTCTCAAAAATTGAGACTCATTAACTCACTTCCATTCAAGCCATGCTGCTCCACTCCTTATTTTTTTAGAAATATCTACTCAAGGGAGCATGTGCTCATTAAAAATATCTCATAGCATTAACATTCTCACTAGAAGCTTCAATGCATGTGATGTCTTCAGGGCTGACTCCACTTGTGTCCACTGTCCACCTGTGCAAATATCAAAATGATAGCTGATAAGCAAAATATAAATCACAAAAGAATCACAGAGAAAAACCTGGAGCTTAATTACATGCCCCAGAGCAGCACCTCCAAAAACACAAAAGATATGATTTTTGCGATAGTTCTGGAACCAATGATCAAACTCTCTAATACTAAATAAAAGATAATACTTTATTCATACAAAGTTGACATCCTTTCCAAGTAAACTTAGTTTATTCCCACTGCTTTCCTTTACATATTGTGTCCCAGTAATGCACAGAAATGCAATGGCTGCCTTTCCACTCCTGAACGGCACCCAGCCCCCTTCCTTCTCAAGCTTTGGCACAGACCATTCCCTCTGTCTAGAATATTCTATACACTCTTTTTACCACATTAAATCCAATTCACCTCCTGGATCTCAATTCAAAAGGCCCTTGTCCAGAACAACCTGTCCTCACCAACCCGCGCACTGCCCATCTAGATGAGATTCCCCTGGTATGTAGGGTCTGGTAGCTTCCTGTGCTTTTCCCTTAGAGCACTTATCAGCTTGTAGAGTACTTCTATATGTGTGTGTTCCTTGATTAATATCCACCAGACTGTAAGCCCTGTCAGGCCAGAGACTATGGCTGTTTTAGTTTCCCTGGATTCTTGGAGCCTAACACAATGGCTGGCATATAGTAGGCACTCAATTTGCTAAATAAATTTAGTAAGCAAAGTTTATCGTGTCCTGCCACCCTGCCATATAAATGGTCAGACCAAATAAAGATGGAAAGGGAAAACAGTCTGTTCTGATAACTGCCTGATAACTGGGCTTGACACAGTGCTAGTAAGTTGATTCTTTTCAGCAAATTTAGTTTATCTTGGTCTATGTTATTGGCATGACCCTGACAAAGAATGAGTTTAGTCCTAAGGATAGCATGACATGATAGAACAATTAGGTTTGGCAGCGTAGTTCAGCGAATCCCAAAGAGCAGTGGCTTAAACAAGATAGATGCATATTTCTCTCTCATTGTAAACAAGGTCTAAATACAAAGTTATCCAGAACTACTTCAGTGCTCTGTGGTGAGAAAGACCTGGTTCCATCTATCTTGCTGCAAACTCTCCTTAGCATCTACTTCATGCTTCTACTACACAATCCATCAAGGCTGCTTAAGTCCAACCATCCCATCCAATTCCAGGTACTAGGAAAAAAGAAAGAGGTAAAAAATGGTGATGTTCCTCCTTTCTAGAAATTTCACACATAAGTCCTTTATCAGAATGTAGTCCCACAGCCACACCTAGCAGCAAGGGTAGCTAGACCACACAGCCTTTATTCCAGAAGAAGTTTATATTACTTGAAAGGAAGGCTAGATACTGAGGGACAATTAGCAGTTTCTGCCACAAAGTGCAAATACATTTAAATGAATCTCATTTGCTGTTCCTGGTGATAGCAAGTCTCTCTTCAGGTGAATGTTATCTAAGCAAGTAAGACCGATGAAATGGGAGGAGGAAGCCTGTATGTCCAAACACGGGAAGCATCAATAATTTGAGCCTTGATGTGAACCGACAAGTAAGTCTCCATGTAAGATAAACAAGTATGACCATCACATGAGTTCTAAAATGTGTTTTTAGTTCTTCATAAATGTTTGTACCATTGACATTGTCCCAGAGTCAGACACACAGTTTCATGTTCTATATCCTGCCAATTCTACTGCAGACCTGTCTGCTTCACTCTTCGGACTAAAAGTCTCTGGAAGTTTCAGTGTCTGTATGGATTTCAGATCTTGAACAAGAGATGAAAATGTGAACGGGGAAACACTCATGCAGAAACCAAAGCCTCCTACATCTGAGCCAGCACCGGGGAGAAAATTCCTCTGCTGCCAAAGACTGGGCCCTAAGGCAGGAGGCAATAAGACACCGCAGATGACCCCAGTGCTGCCAACAGGAACGTGGAGATCTGGAAGCTCAAGCAGCTCGTTAAGAGCTTGGAGGTAGCTCGCAGCAAAGGCATGGTATCATTGATCATTCCGCCCCAAGACCAGATTTCACGACTGGCAAAAATGTTACCAGATGAATTTGAAAGTGCATCTAACATTCAGTTACTAGCAAACTGTCTTTCAGTGCTGGAAGCCATTACCTGTGTACAACAACGGCTCAAGCTTCAAAGCAAAGTACCTTCAAAAGGGGCTGATAGTTTACTACCATACACTGTAACAGAAGAAGGAAAGGAAAAGAAAGTCAACACTGACTCTGAACCCTTCAAAACAATTACTACATTGTTGTATGTGTGTGACAACAAATTCCATCCAGAGGCTCTTACAGCACCACTTCCAGATGACAGCTAGCTGGTGTCATTGTAGCAAATAGTAGTGGTGACTTTTTGACACACTCCAAGGAAATACAAGAGAAGTCCTGCAGGAATACAAGGAAGTCCAAAGAAACATGGTAGAGGAGATCAACCAGCCTTGCATCTTGCCCTTTCAAGTATGCAAAGTGATGTAACTATGTTCAGAAAGTAGCTCAGACTACTGGGCAGACTGCACACGGCATGTAAGATCTTAGTTCCCTCACCAGGGTTCAAGCCCATGCTTTCTGCGGTGGATGTACAGAGTCTCAGCCACTGGACCCAGCACAGTGACCCATTTACGTGACATCCTCAGCTTAGACTGTGGAAGAAGAAATATATGTGGTGAGTATTGGGAGAGAGAGAAAAAAATCTGTTAAATGGTCTCAATGTGAGTTATCAGAAGGGCTTTTCATTTTTCTGCTAATCTCTCAAACACATTCCCTTATAATATATGCATTTGGGGTATGGTATGACTTCTACATTTCCTAAATACCAACTAAATTGTTAGTTATGGAAGAAAACTTACATAGAAATATATACTCAAGAGGTAAGTCACACCAGATTGGTACCTTCTTTAAAAAAAAAAAAAAGAGTTGTTTAGACTTCAACTACTAAGCTCGAAGTATTTCAGAAATTAAGAAGCAGATTTTCCTGGCAGTCCAGTGGTTAAGACTCCTTGCTTTCACTGCAGGGGCCCCAGGTTTGATCCCTGGTCAGGAAACTAAGATCCCACATGCTGTGCGACAAAAAGAAAGAAAAAAATTAAGTGGAAGAACTGGGCAATAAGCTAGGTGGCAATTTCCAAAGTTGCTCTAAAAACAGCAAGCTAATGACACCAGTGACAGCTGCTAGCTAGACGTGTAAAACAAATTTTTACAAAATTGCTAGAGATTCAACCTTACTTGTTTTCTAGCTAGTCTCTCTTAGGGAGGCAACTCTGTGCCCAGTTTAGACTTAGTGTGGCTACAGCAGTCTTTAAAGCAAGTTTTTTTGATTAACCACAGCAGCATGTGGAAATGTTTTACTGTGGATAAAACATCATCTCAGAAAGACAGATCTGAGGACATGATATGCTGCATGATAACCTCACAATTTTATGGGCCATTCTCCACTACCACCACCCCAACACACACCCATCTTCTCTTAAAATAACTGTCTGCTCTTTGCAGTCCAGAAATTCTACAACAAGCCAGTCTGTGATCAAAGACCTCTCCATCAGCTTTCCCTGGATACATAACCCACAGCTGGCAGACTCAGAAAGACCCTATTGACCATGAATAAATTTGATTTTTTGGACCGGAGGTATGCAAAATCTTGCTATGCAGCACACAACAATCATACATTTGAAGACTATTCCTCCTTTTCAAGACAGATACTTTCTTTATAAATCTTGGTCCTGTTTCTGAGGTGTACCAAGACCTCAGGCCTAAAAAATTAGAGGAAAATTTCTCATAGCCAGGGTAGACTGTCAGAAAAGCTCATGATTTAAATGGAGAAAGGAAAATGGAATTAAATTTGTCAGTGTATAACGATGCTAATAGGCATTACACACAAACACACACAGTTGATGCCTATGTCAGAAGCTTTCTCTATCTCCTTTATACTTTAATAAAACTTTATTACACAAAAGCTCTGAGCGATCAAGCCTCGTCTCTGGCCCCAGATTGAATTCTTCACCTCCGGTGGCCAAGAATCCCAGAGTCGTGATTCAACAACAACCTTTCATCTTGGGGGCTCATCCGGGATCCTTCAGGACAAGGTAAGCATGCTTGGGGCTCTAGTTCTTTGTTCTCTTAGCGAACACGTTTTCTGCTGTGCTTGGGCTTCCCTGGTGGCTCAGAGGTTAAAGCGTCTGCCTCCAATGCTTCCAATGAGGGAGACCCGGGTTTGATCCCTGGGTTGGGAGGTTCCCCTGGAGAAGGAAATGGCAATCCACTCCAGTATTCTTGCCTGGAGAATCCCATGGATGGAGAAGCCTCGTAGGTTACAGTTCACAGGGTCGCAAAGAGTCAGACACAACTGAGCGACTTCACTTCACCTCACCTCAACTGAAAGATTTCTTTTCTTGCAGACCTTTTCAGAGCCTTTAATATTGTCAGTATGCACTATGGATCTCTAAGAGGGACATGGTAGACAGATTTTCTACTTCAACTCTTATTCATCTTACAGGCAAATGCTCTATACAATATACATGGCAAAATGCTAGAATGGAAAGAAATGTATCAAGATTAAACAGGGCTATGTCTGGGTATTAAAGTTTATAGGTAATTTTAAATCTCTGTATTCTAAACTCCCTATCATGAATTTTTATTGTTATTATAATCTAAAAAAAGATGAGAAAATAAAAAATAACTCTTGAATCTATATTAATATCTTTAAAATAAGTAACTGAAAGTGAGATATTTTCTTTCTCATAAGAAGTAGAGGTGTTTATTGTTTTAAGATTTACTGTATACTTCCAGTATGCCAGGTTCTGATGAGAAAGGATTTATTTTGATGATTCACTACATAGTACCAGTGGCCTGAAAGAGGAAAAGAAACTCTTTAAAGATCTTCCCACCATGTACTAATAAATAAACTAAAGGCTACAAATGTAATAACAACACTCATACAATATTAATCTGAAAAATACATATTTACACTATTGTGTTTTCCCCTTAATCATTTAAAAGATCTCCTTTTAGTAAAACTTCTTGATTTACCTTTTAATAGTACCCTATACATAAAAATTTACACTAGAAATCAAATTTTATCAATAGACCCTTAAACTCTACTATTCATTCTTTATTAAATTATTAAATGCTATTACATGCTAGGAAATATGTAATTATTCTTGGAGAATATCATGAAAACAGGTCTTTCTACATGCTAGTTATTTTAGCAGGTTATTATCTATTTGACTGCAATACTATTTATAAAATT